>NC_069492.1:7242938-7265504 GCF_026875155.1 Cherax quadricarinatus | reverse complement strand
GGGGGACCTTAAACAGGCTCACACCGACCCCCCCCCCCCAAGCGGAAAGGGGTCGTTTCGTTTACCCATAACTCAAAGGGGCCCCGCCAATCTGAATCGCCTAGGGCCCGGAGACTTCTTAATCTGGCCCTGGGCCCATGCAGTAAGACAAGACCTCCACTTTTTCTTAGGATCCTGGGCAGTGTCTGGGAAAAATTGCAAGTGAGTTAAGCTGTGGGCCTTTATGTAGCCCGCAGTGCATGCCCAGTATGTACCGGCGTCTCTTGTCAGCCTAGAAGCTAGTGTCACTTTCTGCATAGTATTCTAGGGGATTCACCCCCTTGGAAATAGGAATTTCTGAGGTGCAGGCAGGTCACTAATAATGATTGAATATTGCAGAATTAAGGCTCCTGATTGCATGTGGTTCTGAGGGCAAGTTCAGAGGGGCTAAAGCTTAGGGAGGTTGAAGACCAGAATAGATTCTGCATCACCAAGTAAGTTAGTCCTTCATACGTGCATGCAGGCAAGGTTTCTTGCAACATCAGTCATTTATGAAAATCTGTCCTATAAGCCACTTGTGAAGCTGAGGTACCGATCTCAGGGCTCGGTGTCAACAGAGCTTGCCAGGGTAGACAACTCACATGGAGGCAGTCCAGACAAATTTTCACATGGCCCGACTGTCCTAAGAAAAAACGTGACAATATCGGTAAGTGTTTCACAGAATCTAATATCAACGCACCTGTTAGTGAAGGTACAGTCAATGGCATGAATGTCAACAATTCTTAGACACTGGATGTTCCTGTATTATTATCTCGAGTAAGCTTTTTTCCCTAACCTAGATTCATCACGTTGTAAGTCCACTAAATTAACTATTTAGGAAGAAGCGATTCGTTTCCAACAGTCAAATGTTTCATAAGGTGCAAATGGTTCTCAGGATGGGTAGATGTAGTAGTTGCCCTGATAACCTCATGTTCTGTCTTGGTTGGGAACATACAAGGGGCTACTTTCCCATCTGAAAGGGACTGTTTGGAATTTGGAAAAGTTTCCAAGGGTTGGAACCTAATACTTTCGTTTCTTCACAGATAGCTCCAGAAGTGATTCAGTTCGATAACTTAAATCAGAGCTGATAGTTACGAAATTCCGGGAACACCCTTAGTAAGTTAGTCACCAAAACTGGAAAATGCAGAAACCAGTAAAAAACTGTGACAAAGTCTTTTCAGCAACAGGACACGATTAACGTCCTTACCAGAGCTCAGTCTAAGGTAAAACCTATCAACCCATTAGTTCTTTCCAAATGAAAACCTATTGAGCTGTCTCACATTCATTTAGAGGGTCTTCAAAAGACTTGCCTTTCCTTTGAGGAAATTTGCAAGTTAGCTTTAAATGGCAACGTGAAACAAAAAAAATTTCTTATAAGTTTGAGTTCAAAAAGACTATATTATTATTATAATCAAAAAGAAGCGCTAAGCCACAAGGGCTATACAGCGCTGCAGGGCAGGAAGGAAGCGAGGGCATCAGGTGGCAAAAGGGAGGTGGATGAGTAATAGGTTTATGGATAACAGCGGAGCAGTTGATGGTGAAAGGGTAAAGGGCAGCAAGAGATTGAGCTAGAAAGGGCTGAGGGGAGTGTGTAAGGTATCATCATCAGAGTTTGTGGAGAAATCAGTCGTTGTCAAGAAGTCAATGAGAGAGTCAGGATTAAAGGAGGGTCCATCAGCAAGAAGGGAAGGTAAAGAGAGAGTAGTAGAACGAAGATGGCGTTGGAGGTAAATTCTGCGTGCTCGTTGATAGAGAGGGCAGTCTAACAGAATGTGGCTAATCGATACTGGATCTTGACACTGCTCACAGAGAGGTACAGGGTGCCTCTCCATGAGATACCCATGAGTAAGATGAGTGTGGCCAATGCGAAGACGGGAGAGAGTGGTCTCCAAACCATGGCACTGATGACAAGAAGACGGCCAGTAACCTATGCTCGGTTTAATAGAATGAAGTTTGTTACCAAGCAGAGTTGACCAACGTTGTTGCCAACGGGCATGAAGGTGGGTAGCTATTGCAGTAAAATAGTCCAGAAATGGAACACCTCTATAGGAAATTGGTAGGTCATGTACTGCTGACCGCGCAGCAGTCTCTGCCTGTTCATTGCCCTGTACGTCGACATGACCAGGGACCCAACAAAAAATAATATCTTTATACTTTGTAGAGATACGGCGTAGCCAAAGTTGGATACGGAGAACTAGGGGGTGAGAAATATCAAATTTTCGTATAGCCTGTAGACCAAAGGGGAGTCTGAGACTACCAAAATGATGACAAAAGGCATAGATGCGATCCCAATAAGTGCTGCAAGAATGGCAAAACTATTCGGAGAAAAAAATGCTAGCCAAAGATAGTAAATGCCCCCCACGACGCTGCCCCAAACACTCACCAATCCACCATCCTAAGCTGACCAAACTTAACACCGGGGGCAGGGAAAAGGGGGAATTGGTGAAAAATAAAAAGAGACGGAACCCCCAAACGGGAAAAAGTTTTCGGAAAGGGGATTTGGAAAAAGGGAACCGGGACCCGAAACACAATTCCCGGGGGGTTTGGGGGAAAAGTGAAAAGCACATGAACATAAAAGGGGTGGAAACTAAAGGGAAGACAAGAGGAAGGGAAGGCAAGAAAAAAGGGGATGGAAAAACGGGGGCGGCGAACAAATAAAAAAATTCTACTAAATGGGTTAAAAACTATGTGCCCTTCGGATAAACCCAATGAGGGTGGTCGAAATCTGTTAGCCTTTCCGAGGGTTTCCCGGGAAACAAAATTTTAAAAGTTTTTCTCATGACCCCCCGTCCAGCTATTACCACAGATAACCTAAAAAAAGTTTCAAAGACCAAAAATTTTGGCCTAGAATGTCCCTGAAAATCTAAAAGTACTGTCCATAAAGCCCATGTTTAATTTTTTCCTCAAAAAAAGGGTAGAACAAAAGTTCCTTGGTAAAAAACCCAAATTTTCTCAGCCCCCTTTTGCAAGATTTTCCAGTAGATAAATTTTGTCCAAATTACCCCCTCGCCCCTTCACCCAAAAAAAAATTTTAACTAGGGATTGACATACACCAGCTTCCCAGGGGTTGGTACCCTAAAAAAAACTTTACGCCCTAAAAGTCGCAAAGCCTTATTTTTCTATTTTTTCACATGGGGGAATCCCTTTCGTGAAATTCGTCGGATAAAGGGGGCAAAATTCACTTCAAAATTAATGGAACAGGTAATAAATTTTTGGGTTTTAAAACCTTTTTTCACTACACCTTACCATCCAATGTGAACAGAAGAGGGAGCGACACATGCCATCCAAAAGGTCAATATTAAAGAAACTACTTTATTCTTAAACCAACAAATTGGGGCATAGTTTTCCCTCCCAAAGAGCTTTTTTTCGAAATGCGTGGGGATTCAAAGGTTCCCTTGGTTTTTTCCCCTTTTAAAATTTTTTTAAATGGAGACAAATTTCGTGAACACTACTTGTCTTGAATAAACCCTTTTTGGTCCCAAAGATATTAAACCTGAATTTTCAAAACAGTTTCCATTTTTTTTTTAATCTGAGGGAAAGTTTGGAAGAAACTGCAGATTTGGGTCTTTAAAAAACCCTAAAGATGCCCTATAAAAAACCTACAAGACCTTTTTTTGACCATAAAAGCTCCAAACGAAAGTTTAAATATTGGTTTTTTTATTTCCCTTCTACCACAAATCCAAAAAATTTTGCTAATTCCTGGCACGGACCGTATAAAAAAAAAGGGCAATAATAAGGCCCGGTGGCCTGGGGCTAAAGCCCCCGCTTCAAAACAGGGGGGGGCCCGGGGTTCGTTTCCCGGCGGGGGAAACTTTTCCCGACATTTTTTCCTTACACCTGTTGTCCTGTTCACCAACAGCAAATAGGTACCTGGGTGTTAGCACTGGGGGGGTTTTCCGCACCCCCTGGGACAAGTTTAAAAGGCCCCCAAATTTGGAAATAAGTTAGCCCCTTCCCGATGACGCACTGACTTTTTTGGGGTTTACCCGGGGTGGCTAACCCCCCGGGGTTTTAAAAAATCCGAACGAAATCTTATCTTATCTTATTTTAATCTCTTGGATGTCAAGGGTAAGGAAAGAAAAAAAGAAAAATTTTTTTGAAATGGAACCACTGAAGAAATTTAAAAAATTTTTTAAACTCCTTTTTTTAAACACCCCCTACTTTTTCCCGCATATTTTAAAATTTGGTGATTCTTTAACGAATGTAAAGTTTGTATTATAATTACGATTCTCTTACAGAATAAAAGGGAACTACTGGTTATCTTAACTGATAAACCTTCACCAAAGACTCAGATGTAAACCCATCAACAACGAACTTTTAAAAAAAAGTCTCAAGAAAGCCCCCTTAGTAAATACTTTTTTCTGCATATTAAAGGGGATCCCAGGACTTACCACCACGTTGTACACAAACTGAATTTTTCAGATCATAAAACCAGAAAGGGGCGGAAAATCTACCCTTTTCCCCGTTCATTTACGTAAAACTTTTGAAATATATTTTGACAAACAAATTCAACTTAAATATCATAGAACCTTCTAAATTGCTTTCTGTTAACCACAATGGTTAAAAAAAACCAGAAAATTCTTAGACGGCACAAGTTTTTCCCGTTATTTAAATACTATCACTAAAGGGGAAAGCAAAACCCCATCCCAATTTAATCGATCATAAAACTTGTATTTTTTCCCTTTTGGACGTAAATTCTTCTCTGATTTAGATATCTCACAAGCATACCATAAAGTCCCCTTTAAACACCCAGACCCCGAACCTATACAGGGCCTTTCCCTCCCTCAAGGGAATAATCAATATCCCCACAGTCCTTTTGGTTTGGGTTCCCCAGGTCCCCACGTATTTTAGGTTTTTATAGAATATTTCCTTTCGTTTTCCCCAAGAATGTCTAGTTTTTTTGAAAAAAATTACATTATAACACATGTAGGGGAAAGACCTTTTAACTACACTGCGTGGTTTTGGAAAGACAAAAAAACTCATGACCTTGCAGTCAAGCCACGGGAGTGTTCTTGGCTATCCTAAGGTACAATCCCCGGGGTTTTCTTTTATCTTTTGACAACAACTTATCACCTTTTTGGGGTAAGACACATTGCAATTTTTAGGTATCTTTTTTTTCAAAACGTTTCCCCTACACAGTGGCCCTTCTTCAGTCGGGGTAAAGAAAAGTTGATAAAGCAAAAGATCCCTTTAAAGACATGTAATCAGCCCCATCACCCCTTAAAGTTTTGAGGGGTTTCAGTCCCTCGGGTTCGGGAAAGAAGAGCTTTGTTCCATAGTATGAAACAAAATTGTTTCATACTGTGTGGGGCGAAACGTTTCAAAATAAAGATACCAAACTTTTGCATGTGTGTTTTTACCTAAAAACCCCTTCGGTTTTTTAAAATCCCAAATTTTAATGTTCAACTTACACCCTTCCAAAAAAAGCCAAACCCCATTTTAGAAAGTACATACCCTCCCTAAAAAAAATTAAGAATTTTCCCCTTTGGAAACCGAAAATTTCTACAAAAGGGATTTGTACCAAATTTAAGTAAATTGTCCTCATTTTCTAGCCGTTGGACTCCTGCCCAGATGCTCATCAATTCCCTGGCTGCAGTGGTGTGAGGTGGTGCTTCGCACCTCTGTTGACACCTCGGAAAAATTACTGTTGCAAAAAGGGGGTTTTGTCAAAGGGGGCCCCCTTAATACATTGGTATTGAGTTTTCTCCGGGTTGGAAACGTTTTTTGCCTAGTTCAGATCGGGTTCTCTTCCCAAGATCATCAGAGAGACGTAGGGAAATTTCCCCAAGTTTGGAAATTTATAGGGTTTTTGGCTTATAAATTTCTTTTGGTTACTCTTTTCCAGGACATGAGCCCTTGATGTTACCCCCGTGTACTTTGTAAAGAATGGTTGATGAAACCAGGCATTATACCGGAATAAATTTACGTAATGTCCCCTTTGGGGCCCGGTGAAAGCAGATATTAGAAATTTTTCCCGAGAAAGGGGGAAACATTTTCATTTTGCCCAAAAGGAAAGGGGGGAAAGCATGTGCCTAGCGGGTTTGCCGAAGGTATTTTTAAACCCTTTAAAAAATGACTTTGAACATCCCCCCCACTTACGTTACTTCAGGACTTCAGGACCCGGGTCAGGTTTTTCTATACCCCGGGGCAAAGGCTTTAGGGTTTCGCCAAATTTGGGTTGAGTATAAACCACATAGCTGCACTTTTGGGAAAAAAATTTTGTCCTGACCCTGTTTTAGAAATGCAGCCCCCGGGTTTTAGGGGTGGCAGGGGGGATCAATCCCCTGGGGGAGGGGTGGTCGTTTTTTGGATTTAGATTGTGGAGCAAGTTTTTAGGACGGGGGGTGAGTCCCCCCCCATTTTCCCTCCCCGGAATCCCCTTTCAGGGGACTTCTGCAGGGAGGGGTCCCCAGGGGAGGAAGGTTGGAAAAAAAGGAAAATTTGGGAGGAATTTTTAAAAGACCGTCATCCCAGGGGAAAGAATGTTTACATCTCAGCAAGAAGGCGGAGATTTTTAACGCTTCCAGCTTTTCAAGGGAAGGGAAAAATTTGGGGGAACGATGATGTAAACAGAGACGTCAGTGGGATTAAAAAATCATTGAAAGGGTGGATTTGAGGTTCACCGTGAGGCTTCCCCAGACCATGTTATGGGGACATTTTGTAACAAGAAAAGGGCAGTCCCGCAACTCGGATAAAGAAACGCCCGCCACGAAAGGGCCTGGGAAGCAGACTGGGGGGGAAAGGGAGAGGGAAGAGGGGGCGAGGGGGGAGGTCATGATAAAAAAAAAGGGAAAGGGAAGGGGGGGGGGAAAAAGGGTTTTGGAAGATAACAACATAAAAAAAAAATTTCTAGGGTGAAAAGATTTAGGAGAAGAGGAAAGGGGGGAAAAATTTAAAAAGGCCTTTGGGAAATGCCCTGTCAATTTTTAGGGCCCTTATTTAGTAGGAAAAAGAGAAAGGGTTGTGAAATTTTTCTTAATATAGAGGGGATTTTTGTGTTCCTCCAGGAAAAAAATTTTAAAGGGAGGAAAGGGGTTTTTAGAGGTAGCAGGTTATCAAGAAATTTACCCGCCCCCACCCTTTTGAAAGGTGGTGGGGTATTTTAAAAATAAAGGAGACGAGCCATTTTTTTTTGGCAGAAAAAGAGGGGGAGGGGGAAGGGGTCCCATGGGGATGGTCGGGAATGGGTAAGCTTTTATCTTTTGTTTGTATGCACCTGCAGAAATACATGCAGGAAAGGGAAAGGATTTTGTGTGCGGGGTTTTTTTGTTTTTTTTTGCGTGCACTTCCAAAAGTAGCAATAGTGGGGGGGTGCCGGGAACTGCATTATTAGGGGGCTGACGTAAACCAAAAGGGGAAAGGAAATAGGGTCTGTAACTCTCAGGGATTTGAGGGGGGGAAATGTTGGGGTTACGTAAAGCTTTTGGGGGGGGGAACAGAACATACTTTTTTAGGGGGGGGTTACGCAGAAAGGAAAAAGATAGTGTACCCTTTCTCAAGGGTTGTTTTGGGAAACCCTTTTTAATCCCTTTGAGGCGGCTAGGGTTCAGATCAAAAGGGATTTTATGGGGGAAGTAGGGGGGGAGGAAAAGGGCAAATATATAGGACTTTTTGGGGAAAAAATTTGAACATTAGTTTTGTTGATGATGGGGAAAAAGGTTTGGAGGTTTTTCTATTTATGGAAAGAACTTTAAAAGGGGAACTCAGGAGGGGGGAAAAATGAAAATTGTAACAAAAGCTAAAAAAAGGATAAAAATACTATTTGGGGGAAGGGTAAACTTTAAAATTTTAAAAATATGGGCTTGCAAAAAAATTTAAGGATTGATTAAGAGGTTGTTTTTGGGCAGGGGAGGGTTTTGGTGGTTTTTTCCCAAAGGACGAAAAAAGTAACATAAAAGGGGATTGCGAAGGTTCCCAAAATGATCGGCTTAAATTGGAAAGGGGTGCAAGCAGGTCTAAAAAAATTTTTTTGGGGGCCCAAACCCGGGCATGTGTGTTTTTGCCCCTCAAAAGCAAAAGCAGGCGCTGAGGGGCTTTTCCGAGATTAAGGTAAATGAGGTGAGGGGGGTTTTATAGAGCAGGGCAGAAAATAAGAAATACGAAGGGTAGAGTGCAAAAGGGGATATGTGGATGAAAAGTACGGGGAAAATGGGGGTGTGGATGATTTTGGAGTTGGCCGGGGGTGTTACTTTATTGCAAAAAAGAAAATTTAGGTAATAGGGGAAGGGAGGGCTTTGGGGGGGGTTATTACGAAAGGGGAAAAATTTAGTTTGCTTTACAGGGCATGAAGAAGGGAAAAGCTCCAGGTATTGATGATCAAAACCATTGGAATTTTTTTTAAAACTTTGGGGCTTTTGATGGGAAAAATTTCATGGTTAGGTTATTTGTATAAAGGGAAAATTTGGTAATTTTAGAGAAAAGGGCAGACAACAGCGGTTTGTTTTCTGGCTCAAAAGGTAAGGGGCAGCCCCCCCTTTCCCGGGTTTTTTTTGCAAAAATTTTAGGTAATAGGGTTAAATGTGTAGGGGGGAGGGCCCGTATCGAAATCACATTTTGGGTTTCCCTGGAAGGTCAAATTTGGGACACGGGATTCTGAAGTTTTTTGGGGGCCCAAAAGGGGGGGGAGGGGGGTTTTTACGGCTTTAACGGGCCGGCACCCTATGATAGAGGGAAAGGGGCGTGCACTGCTGGGTTTTACTTAAGAAAAAAATTTTTGGGAAGAAAATAATTGTTTGGTTTAAAATACGCTGAAATAGGGGGGCACAAATGGGGGTTTAACAAATGGGTGTTTTGGGGGGGAATTTGCAAGGGGAAAAGGTCTCGGGGCGGGGATGCCCCAAAGTCACAGATCTTATTTTTTTTGTTTTCAGGACCCCTTTTATAAAATTTGGGTTGAACAACCATCAGTACCCGGGGTGAGGGGGGGGTTAAGGGGGGAAATTCTTTGGCTGGTTTAATGGGTTTTACAAAGATAAACCGCCCTGTTTTTTGGTTTCAAGAAAGGATGTCTATAAAAGTATTGGACGATGTTGTGCAGTGTTTAAACGTCCCAAGGGAAGAAGGTAAACTTGAAAGTCAATGAACAGGGGGTTGGGAAAATTGGAAAGGGGGGGGAAAGGGTGAGTTTACTGTTTTTAAAAAATTTTTTTGGGGTTTTCCCCTTTAAAGATTTGTGGTTTTAGTACAAGGATGACATAGATGGGGCACGTGGGGAAAAAAACCCCCCCCAGAAGTTTGTTAAAAGGTTCGTGGGACGTCGGGGGTTTTTTTGAGGCCCCAGAAATCTCACTCTGGCCCAACTGTAATTGTCGAAAATTTTTTTTTATTGAAAAATTAATTTTTTGGCATTTGCGACTGGTTTCCCGATTACAGGGATGGCGATTGAGAGAATTTTGAAAAAAGGGGTTTTAAAAATTTTTTGGGGGGAACAATTTTGGTTTTTGGTTTAAAAAAGAGAAGTTATGTTACCATTGTGCCAGGGTGGGAGGGGAAAATTGATATAAAAACAGGGGTTCAAAATGTTTTTTTCTTTAAAATGGGGGGTATTGGTTTGGGCGGATGTGGGGAAATAAAAAACGGGTTAAAAGGGGTTTGAAGTGGTATGGAAGTTTTTTTGAACGGGGGAAAAGTGAAATTTTTCCAAAGGGCCTTGTTTTGGTTAGGGAAGGAGAAACTTTCGAATAGGGGTTTTTCCCTTTTGGGTTACTGGGGGGTAAGTGTTTTTGCCCCTTTTGGGGGTTTTTTTCCCCATGTACTCGTGGAGAAACTTTTGGTATAGTTTTAAGAAAAGCTGAAATTTTTCCCAAGGGGGGCAGACTTTGTTTCTTTTTTTGCATAAAACCCTTGCCATCAGGGACCAAAACTAAGAACCCCGGGGGGGAGTAGAGGGAGGGGGGTGGGGTTTTTTTGTGGAGGGGACAAACACAGCGTTTCCATGTAGTTTTTTTTTGGGGAAAAGGGTTTAAAGATGTCGGGGGTTGTTAGGAATTGGTACAAGGGGGGGGAGGGAGTGGGGGGAAGTTCGGGTTTGTTTTAAAACCCCTTTGAAAGGGGGGGTTTAGAAAGGGAAGTCTTTAAGTTTTAAAAAATTTACATCATGGGGGATTATATCTACATATCGTGGGTAAAGAGGGGGAAAGGGGCTAGTGAGGTGCGAAGGGCTTTCTTGCAATAAATTTAAATCGGGATTGTATAAAAAACAGGGGGGAATCAGGTATTTTCAGGATATAGGAAGCAACGTTAGAAACCCTCGTGAATCGGGTGAATGAATATGAATTCGAGGGAAAAGGGTTCTTGCCCTTAAGAAATCTTTAATGACAGATTGCAAAAAAACCATCCCCCCCGGGGTTCAACCCCGGCCGGGGGTATGGTTAAAAGGGTTTTTCTTTTTTTAGGGGTTTTAAAATTTTGGCTGGTGTAAGCCCAGGGGGCAATAGCGGGCTCGTCCCCGGGGGGGGGGGGGGGGCCATGAGAGTGTGGTGAATTTTGGTTTTGGATTGTTTTTTCCCGGTTGTCATGGATGTGGGGTTTGGGAGCTTCGAAAGCTCCTTGATACTTATTTTTAAATTTTGTGAAAATAAAATGAAAGTGCAACCCCGAAGGTTTTGTCAAAAATTTGGAGGTGTTCCGCCTTGTAATAACCAAAATTCTTATTTAAATATCTTTAATGGTATATGTAATTGGTTATTTTATTATCGATTAGGGGGTTATAATATTTTTGTTTTTTTGAAAGATCACTTATTTTCATACTTTTTTTTGTTTTTTGGTACTTGTATGCATATGTATGGTTTTCCTTTCTTTGTGAAACCCTTTTTTTTCTTTTGTTTTAAAACCCCTTTATATATTTTTTTTGACCTTTTTTTTACATGTTAGGCCCCTAGTAAAATTCCAAAATTTGGGGTTATTTAATTTTAAAATTTAAATTTAACATATATGATAGGTTATACCCCCTTTTACGGGAAATTGTTTTGAAAGTTTTGTTGTAAGTTTTTGTTTTATGAAATTCATTTTTTCAGAGAGGTTATAACCCATTGGTTCTAAAATTTTATTTATTTTTTTAAATGTAATTTTATTCGGGCCCTTATGTACGGCTGTTTTTTTTTTTATTTAAAAAATTTTACAGCTTAACAAAAAAAAAAGGGATAAAAAATTTAGTACATAAATGGTCAATCCACACAAATACACGACAATCCTACACAACATCCCACTGAAAATCCCCCAACAACATACCTGAAAAATCCTACACAAAAACCCACTGACAATCCTACAAAAACATAAAACTGAAAAATTTCCCTACACAACATACACGACAATCCTACACAACTTTTACATTTCAAAATATAACAACACATTGTAACGGGACAAAAAAAGAGGTTACCCTTTAACACTCAAAAATTTTTTCCCTTATAACATACTAAACAAAAAAGAAAAAAGAAAATAAAAACCCAATAAGAAAAAAAAAAAAAAAGGGGGATGGGCCCCCAAAAACCTAAATTAAAAACCCTTTAGCAAACATAAACTTAAGGTGCCCAAAAATTAACAGGGCCAAATAAAAAATAAAAATTAAATAAACATCCTTTTAAAAACAAACCTTTTAGTTTAATAGAACATAATATAAACGGTAAAAAAAGGTTGACAACCTTCACTTTGTCAATAAGGGGAAATACCTACACATAATCTCTTTAAAAAGAAGTACTTTATCTTCCACAACAAACAGCCTATACAAAAAAAAATTGCCAAAAAACCATACATACCCTCACTACAATCCCCTTTACATTGAAAAATAACGAAAATCTTAAGCCCCACTTATCCCTTAATAAAAAATCAGCGTCTTCCACGGGAAAGACACATTATATAAAGTAAAGAGACAAAACCCCTTTGTCAGGAATGCGAAAGGAAAACCCCCAAAATTACCAAACAAAAAAAAAGGGTTTTAAATTCACAACCCCCCACATTAGTCATAAAAACGGGGGATCTACATCATAATTCCTTTTAAAAAAAATATATACACCCCCAAACTAACCCCCAAAAACGGGAAAAGGGTCTCTAAAACACAAATTTTCCCCCCTTACAAAATTTTTAATGATCATTAAAAATTTTAAGGGAAGGGTCTTTAAACCCTTTCCACCCCAACAGGAGGAGCATTTTTATATTGCCAAAAGGAATATGGGAACATGAAACATTTTTCAATACTGTGTACTTTTTCTTTGAAAAAAAATTAAAAAAAAAAAAAAAAATTACAAATTTAAGGGGAAGGGGGATTAATGGATACAATATTTTGTAAAATTTTTTTTTTATTGAATTGAACCTTTGTCATATGTCCCTGGTTAAAAGTAAATTTTATATAATTGGGAAGGTTTTTGAATCAGAATGTGGGGATATATTTCAGTTCACGACCCTGTTACTGTTTTTTTTTTAGCTTTTTCTTTCGTAAAGTTATTGTTTTATGCGAGTAATAGGGGCAAACCTTTTTTTCAGGTAATTTTTTTGGGTCTATTTTTTTCATTTTTACTAAACCCTTTGTGTCCCGGGCTATTTTTTTCATGTACGAAACCCTTTTTTGCGGGTCTATTTTGTCATGTAAATACCTTTTGTGTCGGGGGTATTTTTTCATTGGGACTACCTTTTGTGTCGGGTCATTTTGTCAGTTTTACGTACCTTTTTTGTCAGGTCTAATTTTTTCAGTGTACCCTACCTTTTGGATTGGGGATCCATACTGTTTTTCCCGTTTATTTTTGTTACCTTTATTGGTTTTTAAAAAAATTTTTTTTTTTTTTTATATTTTAAGTTTCGCTTCCCGTTTTTCCAAACTAGTATTTAAAAAAGGTGGGGCCAAAGAAAACCCCTTTGTTGCCCTGAAAAAAGCCATCCAAAGCTTCAAAAAAATTAAAAGGGTATTTTTCCCAAACCCCCCTTTTTAAAAAAACCCGATATTTAAAAAAATATTTTGTCTCCGAACAGATCTTTCCCCTGACTCAAAAATCATAATGACACATTGCAAACAAACCATACCCCCCCCCGGGGGGGGATTGAACCCGCGGTCAAAGAGTCCCCCAAAACCCAGCCCGGGCTGGAGTTTTTTAGACTCAAAGACCGCGGGTTTAATTGGCCCCGGGCCCGGGGTTTAAAGGGTTTTTTTGCCTTTCCCCTGTTTGGACTCGGGGGTGACTGCTTCAGTATTTTTGAGGAACTCCTTTCCCCGTAACTTTGCCCGTAAGAAGCTTCTGCCCAGAAAGAAAGAATTCCCCCTGTGAAAAACAAAGTTAAAGCATTAGTATAGGGAAAAAGAAAATTCCCAAAACTACCTATAAGGAAAAATTTTTTGCCCTTTAAACAGATCACAAGCCACTGATGTACTTGGAGAACTTTAAGGTTCAAATACAACTCTTGATTTGGGGGTTTGCTTTTTTCAGCCCTAAAAAAGTTTTAAAAAAGGGTATAATCTGGCTCAGAAAAAACCCTTTTTAGATTGGCTAGCTTTAGGTTTACATATTCTTTTCCCTTTTTAATTTACTTACGACTCCTGTCCATAAGTTTTTTGGGAAAGGGGGGATTGTGAGGGAAAAGTGGGTGTAAGGGGGTTAGGGTTTTCAGGCCCAACCCGAAAAACCTTACGAATTACGTCGTGGGACCCCCCCCCTCTAGTGGGCTGGGGGAGTAATCTAGGTTTCCCGGGGGTCTTTATTGTTTTTTAATTTTTTTACTCTGGGTTTGTATTTTACCTTCCTGGGGTGGTTGAAGTTTGGAGAGTCATTTCACCTAAAACTTCCTTTATCAGGTTTGGGATCTACCCCGGGGTATTCTGTTAGTTTCTTTCTTTTTGTTTGCGGGTTTCCAGTAATATTTTTGGCATTTAAACCCTTTTTATTCTTAAATGTTTTTATTATCAAAACCATAGGGAAAACCCAATTTTTTTTTCTTAATTTCCAGCTCTGTTTTAAAGGGCGTTTTTCAACCCCCGGGTAGACGCCAGATAGAGTAGCAAACGCTTTTAATTCGACTACTACCAGCCCCCTTTTTTATTCCCACTTGTGGTTTCTCCCAACCCGGGGGAAAAAAGATTCCAAAACAACGGCCGTTTTCCATCTGCCCAGGACAACCTACAACATGTTTAACATCAGCGATCTTTCCAGGGCCCCTTTCCTACTCCTGCCCAAATACCCGCACCCCGAACCAAAGGCCCCCCCCCCCCCCTTTTTCCCCTTTTAATTTTTAAAATTTTTGTAAAATCCTCAAAAGTCCATCCCTTTTATTTTTCCTAAGTGGTTTCCAAATTTTTTTCCCTTAATTTTTTTTCAGATTGGGAAGGAGTTCCACTGACCCAAACCACACAGCACAACCTAATTTTAATATAAAAGACCCAAATTTATGAGGGGAATCAAAAATTTTTTAATGCAAAAGGGAATTTAGGAATCTGATTGATCACAAATGTCGAAGGAGGCATAAAGGGAACACCAATAAGCACTAAAAAAAAAAAAAAAAGGAGGCATAAAAACCTGCATTAAAAAAAAACCAAGTCTAACAAAATTTTCCTTTTGGGCAAAATCAACAGGGAAACCCCTGGCCCCGAACCCCAAAACCATTATTATAATCAAAAAGGGAAACGCTTTAAACCCCCAAGGGCTAACGGTTTCCCCAACACCCTCGAAGATTTGGAACCCTCTGTAATAAACAGCAACAGAATAGCATGCGATCCGAAGTGACCAAGAAAAAGAAAGAAACAGTAATTTGGTAAAAGAGCTTTGGCACACAGCATTTAAAGGGGGGAACAGACACATTAAAGGGAAACCCCCCAAGGGGGTAGGGAAAAGGCAGACGCTAAATGAACATACAAGGGAGACAAATTTTTGAGAAGACCAGAGGGGAAGACAAAGGGGAAAAAGGATAAGCAGGGGGGTCGAAAAAAAATTTAAGGGCTTTTACTAATGTCCGAACCAACCCCTTTTGTAAACAGAAAACAAGGGCATTAAGCAAAAAAGTAACGAAGGGAAAAGGGCTTTATGACGATCAGGGTAAGGGGAAAAAGACATTCACCTCAAACCAAAAAGGCCTTTTAACAGGGGGTGAACAAAAGGAACTAAGGTAAAAAAGTTTGACCATTGGGTGGGTGAAAGGGGATCTTTAGACGGTAAGAGAAGCTTCAGAATAACTTTGTCCCCCATAACCACTTAGACAAAACTAGGGTGGAATGCAAACAGAGGGGAGTCCAGTACGCACCCCTTTAACATGTGCAAGAAATTTTCAGGAGATTCAGCTGACATGGGGAAAACACTGTCCCAAAAAGAAAATGTGGGGGTTTTCCCTGTCAACCATATTTAAGAGAAAAGGGAAAGAACCTTGACTGTATCACGTTTGGGAAAACTTAGCCATTTAAAAACAATGGGGAAAATTAGGAACCAAAAGGACATCTAGGGGAAGGCGATGAAATGGGGTTTTTTTTACTATAAAATTTAAAAACCATGAAAGTGGCCCAATTGGGGAAAACCGGCAATCGCATCCTGAAGGTAGGGCCCCTAACGGGGGAAATTTAGCTCCTGCATAAGCATAGCAAATTTGTCCACATAAAGTAATGACCAAAAATTTCCAAACCAAAAGAAAAAGGGGAGTGCTAAGGACAAAAACCTTTGGGATACCCTCAGCCGAACAAAGTCTGAGGAAAGGGGGGCACCAACCCACAGAAAAAGTCTTAGGGAAGAAAGGGAGTAATGAAAGTTGCGATTACCGCAGAGGCCCCCACCTTGGGGTTGGGGAAAATGTTGTACCTCTAAGTGGTGTCGAAACCTTCTCAAGATCCCCAAAAAAACTGCTAGGATGGAAATGTTTTTTTACAAAGAATTTTTTCAAAATATGTTCAACTGGAGCAAAGGGGGGCCAAAGAAGTGGCCCCTTTCAAAAGCCATATTGGGGAGGGGACAGACTAAAATCTCCAAAATACCATATCAACTTTTATTAACCCCAAATTTTCCCTCACCTTGCAATTTCACTGATCAAGCATTTAAGGAATCAAGCCCCGAGGTTCCTTGTTGCGAAAGGGGAGGACAATGGAAAATTTCCAATTTTTGAAGGAGAAACCCCCGTGGGTTTAAATAAAATGAAAGAAAGCAAAAGGGCTGAAAGGGCATTTAAAAGAGATGCGTAGCATACTGATATGAAACAACAGGCCACTCCGATAAATGGGAGCAGAAAGTGCGGAAATTTTAGCTCAGGAGACTGAAAAGGGATTGGGGTAAAGGTTTTTTCCATTAAGGAGAAATCCAACAGCAATTGGGTCCTTGGCAGACTTAATCAAAAAAAGAGGGACAAAGGTTTAAGCCCTTAAGGGGAACCCCAACAAGATGGTTTTCCCGAAATTCCATGGCAATTAGAGGGTTTTTCAAGACAAAAAACCAGCAACCCACAAAACGGGATTTTTCTGGGGGTGTAAATTTCCACACCCAAAAATTCCCTACCTTTTTCTAAACGCACACATAGGGGAAAAAAAGGGAAGGTTTGACAAATCTTGCTAAAAAGCAGTTTTTTGCCTTGCATATGAAAGCGGCCAAACAACCCGCCCCTTTCCCCCCCTTAAAAATTAAAATGATTTGAGGTCAGAAAATTAAAATTGAAAAAGGGGGCCCCATGCAGCACATTCAAAGCACTGCACGGGCACCCTTTCAGGGGACAACCAATGCACACATGCTGAGAAAGCCGCCTGAGGTTTGAGGAATAGAATTGATCCACAGACAAAACCCAAGGGGCGAAAACTGGGGGGGACTAGTTCCTCAATAGAGGATGAAAGAGGGGCCCCACAAAAAGTGGGAAAGGGTGAGAGTACAAGTCCCCCCAAAACATTTATGCCCAAATTTCCCGGGGCTATGGGCGCTTGGGGAAAATGTATTTGAAGTATGCAAAAAATGGGGAAAATGATCACTGTCCGTGTAAATCTGGGACAACAGACTAATCCAAATGACCCAGGAAACCAATAGAAAGAACAATGCAAAGAGAGACTGAGTGCAAGGGGTCAAAAGGGGAAAAAGCAACCCCTATTTTAAAAAATGAAGAGAATCTCCAATTTTATCACTACAAGCCCCAGTGGGGCCCTCCCCAAAAGATGATGGCGAGTGGGTTAAAAACACCTTTAAAAAAAAGAAGGGCGGCAGTAGAGACAAAAAAAGCAAATCTGAGACAAAGAATGCACAGTGGAGAAAGATAGAGAGCAAAATTTTATCCCCCTGTTCAAATAAATACACTGCAGTAAAATGCAGAAAGAACGAACAAAAACTTGTTTATATGGGTTTCCCCAAAATGCACAAGAACACTTTCTTATTAAATGATTAAACAGGGAAAGGGGTCAGAAAAAATGTAACAAGCACATAGCCCGAAACGGAGCAAAAAAAAACAGTTTAACGAATTTTGGGGTCTTTAACCTGACACATAAATTTGGGGGGAAAAAGGGGGAACAACACTTGGGGGCCTCCAAAAAATTTCCCAGGCAAAAAAAATTCCATTGTAAATAAGACATTTTTACAAAGAAGGTATGCCAACAAGGAGGGGCAATAAAAATTTTGTTGGGGGTATTATTTTCAGTAAATTCCCAAAGTTTTTTTGGGGAACATAAGTGTGTTAAAACAAAGGGGGAAAACAGAATGCGTGAAGGGGAAAAAAATTTTTTGGGGAGGGTCAAAAGAAAAAAGGGAAAGGTAGAAAGGGGGCATGTCAGTTTTGCAAACAAGGGGGGGAGGAACCGGGTTTTGCCCTTAAGTAGTATTTGAAAACCAAACAACATGTTTCTTTTGCCTTTTTCCTTTAAAAATTTGAAAAAGAAAAAAAAAAGAAAAAATTTTTATAGGTCTTACATTCCTTTTTCTACAAATTTTTGGGAAGAATTTTCAAAAATTCCAAATTGACATCAGACAAAAAAAGAACTAGATAATCATCAAAAAAAAGGGAATGAGTGAAATGTCAAAACTGCATTATACAAAATTTTGAAAAATTTTTTTTTTTTTTAGGGAAAAAAATCCTTAAAAAAAAAAAGGAAAAAAATAACAAAATTCCCCTTTCTTTTGCTTCATAGAACCATCCTCCTTAATAACATGTGATAAAACCCGATGCTCCAAAAAAAAAACTTTTTCAGGAGAAAGGGAAAAAAACCCTCAAAAACTTATCCCCGAGATTATTCACATACATTTTGCGTGAAAATCTAGGGTTTGGGCCCCGCACCACCCCTCACCGACCCTCACAACTCTACTCTCATCTGATCGAAAAATTGAGGTATAGTTGTTGCGTGACATACTGATCAGAGATGCCAACAAGTTATTTGGATAGAAACGATCATAAAAATCATTTTTTTTTGGAGAAAAAAAAAACCTGAATTGGCATCCTGTCGTCTTGAGACCTCAAGCAAAAAAAAAAAAAAAAAATCGGAAAAGATACTTAGAAATGTGCTAGAAACAAGCTGATTACATCAAAATGATGCCAGAATTATCCCACTATTTTTTCAAAAATTTTCGAATTTTTTTCAGAGATAGTCTCACAGAGCGTTCATCCCCACCTCAAGATTTTTCACCTGTGTAATATAATTGGAGATAGTGTCAATCTCACACCCGATAAGGAAGATGCTAATACCATGATTTCAGAGACAGATGAGGGTAGAGCAAGAAGAGGGGCTGGGAGACTATGGAGGGAACCAAAGAATTTGAGAGGGGCAGGGAGAATGAACCTGGAGACATGCACTGGAGGGGCAAAAAGAACCCTGCAGGGGAATAGGAGAGGAAGGAGGCTGGAAGGTAACTAGAAGACTGAGGGGGGGAACAGGAAGAGGGGACTACACAAGGGAGGTTAACCTCCATCATCATGTGAGAGTTAGAAAAAGGTGAGAGTGGGCACTGAGGTAGAAGATAGATTCAACTTCACAGGTGATAGGCATGAAGGTGTGGGAAATATAAAATTGCAAATAATATCAAATTAGGCGAAGGAATTTTACAGGAGACAAGAATCACGGGAAAAAAAACTAAAAGCCCCTAAACGAAACTGAAAAAAAAACCATAACACTTCTACTCTTATGCCAAAACCTAAGGGAAAAAACAACATGGGCCCCCTGCTTAGGCGTGTTCAGCGAGCCCCCCTGCCCAGACTAAGGGTCGAAAAATCCATATGAATTCCTTTATGAACAAAACCCAAAATTTGGTCATCTCAAAATCTCGGATATTATCCTAGCCCCAAACAAGATTTTGAAAAAGCAATGCCATGCCCATGCACTCTGCCCCAGGCCCAAAATTCATGGGACTCCATGTTTATCAAACAGTGGAGAAAGCCTTCAGCATTCTATGGATAGGGAGCATGGACACAGGGGTCATCTCACACACACTTAAAACAACAGACATAGCCCCACTCTTCAAAGATGGCAGTAAAGCAACTGCAAAGAACTACAGACCGATAGCACTAACATCCCCCTATATAAAAATCTGAGAGTTTTATGAAGCAAGATTGCCAACCACCTAGATACCCATCAGTTACACAACCCAGGGAAACACGAGTTTAGAGCAGGTCGCTGCTGCCTGTCCCAGCTCCTAGACCACTATGACAATGTCCTGGGTGCTGAAGAGAATAAAACAAAACACAGATGTAGTTTTACTATACAGACTTTGCTAAGCTTCAACAAGGGGCGACCATGATGTTTAAAAGCACACAAAATGCAGGATTAAAGGAATAAAAGGAAAAGTTGGTAGATGGATCTATAACCTCCTGACAAATAGAACACAAAAGTTTAAAAGCAAAAAAGAGTAAAGTTCCCAGGCAGCTACAGTAAAAGCTCTGTTCCACAAGGCCAGTACTCACTCCCATTCTATTCCTCATACCTTATTTATGGCATAGACAAGATGTAAGTCTAGCTCCGTGTCTTCTTTGCGGATGACACCAGGATTTTCATGCAGTAACCTGCGTCGAAGACACTGTTGAGACTCCAAGCGGACATCAACCAAATCTTCGAATGGGCCATCAAAACAATATGAAGTTTAGCAAGGAGAAATTTCAACTACTAAGATATGGAAAAAATGAGTAAATTAAAAATTTATCAGGGTATACGACAAATTTTAACCATATAATAGAGCAAAAAGTAATGCGAATAACCTGCGAGTGGTAATGTCAGAAGATCTCGCCTTCAAAAACCACAACAATGTATTTTATCACATCTAGGAAATGATAGGATGGGTAATGAGAACCTTTAAAACTAGGGACAAACCCAAACCCATGATGAATCTCTTCAAATCGCTTGTTCTCTCTAGGCTGGAATACTGCTGTACACTAACGGCCCCCTTTAATGCTGGCGATATTGCTGACCTGGAGAGTGTACAAAGAACTTTCACGGCACACATTAAATTACTGGGAATGGTTGAAGGTCCTTGATCTGTATTCCCTGGAATGCAGGTGAGAGAGATACAGTAGGACCCCACTTATACAGCAAGTTAGGTTCCAGGCTACTGCCAGAAAGCAGACATCGCCAGGAAGCAGACATCGCCAGAAAGCAGAATGCCATTTTTTCCACTTATAAATATCAGGTAACAATTTTAACACTAACATAAATTACGTTAGCAATAGAACTAGGCATTAAAAACAAAAAGAGTAAAATACACACACGGGTAAAAAACCCACTACTTAACCTTAAAATATTTGTATTTCTATTTAATGTAGGGTGAGAGGTGAGTTTAATTTGTAGGAAGTAAGGTCTGGGAGGTACAGTAGCCAGCCAGGTCAGCCCACTCCACCAACACATAACATAATACGATATTTAATTAAAGTTTCCCCAGAGTGATAAAATACATATACAGTACATTCATTAATTACCTTAAAATATTTTAGTCTTAATGTAGAGTGAGAGATGAGTTTATTTTTGGAAGTCAGGTTTGAGAAGTATGGTAGCCAGCCAGGCAGCCCTCCCCACTCCACCCACACATAATGTAAACAAACCAGATGAACGGTCTGGTTTTCTTTCACTTTACATCGTGTACAAGTTGTCTCCACATTGATACGTAGAATAAATAAAGACAGCCCCAATTCTCACCATTTTTAGAAGAAATGACGCATGAGTAAAGGGAATATTTAGGTACACATCGTATAATTATCAGTTATAATAATGATGTAGGTATATAGTCCGCCTGGGCTACATACCTATACCTACCTACATAGCTACACGATATTTAACTTGGCCCGGGAGCCATATTACCATCAACATACCATGTTCATTAAGTTTTAATCATTTCTAACAACTACCTTCAGATTACCATCACAGCAAAGGGAGAAGTAATGAATAATTCATGCCGAGAATTGTAAACAAAATGTTATGTATTAAGGGGAGTGACGTAATGTTTTCCCTCCGCCCGGGTATACACCTCCCATAGTATATAAACATAAAAAGTTTATAGGGTATATAACATGTTTCTTATATAATTTTGGAGGAAATATCATGGATGGATTAATGAAAATGTCTATATTTATGTAAAATTAGACATTTAATGTGCCAAAAAGTGGGTTATTATTACATAATAAAGAGAAAGTAAACAAACCTGGTGGGTTTCATGCCATATTTGAAAGATTGCTTGCCCTATAGAAAGTTTTGGTCATAATTGAGATTGCCATATTACGGAATGCCATAAGGCAAAACACCGAAAAGTGGGGCCCTACTGTAAGATAATACAGTGGACCTCCGGTTTACGATCAACCTCCCAATGCGACCCAATTATGTAAGTGTATTTATTAAGTGCGTTTTTACATGTATGTTTGGGGGTCTGAAATGGACTAATCTAATTCACAATATTCCTTATGGGAACAAATTCGTTCAGGGACTGGCACCTGAACATACTTCTGGAATGAAATAATATCTTAAACCGGGGGTCCCCTGTATACATTTGGGAAAGGTCCTGGAGGATTGGTGCCAAACCTGCACACGAAAATCACTCCTATGAAAACAAAATACATTGCAGATGCAGCATTCCCCCAATGAGAAGAGGGGTGCCATGAGTACAGCGAGAGACCAACACATAAGTGTCCGAGGCCCAAGACTGTTCAACTGCCTCCCAGTATGCAAAAGGGAGATTACCAATAGACCCCTGGCTGTCTTCAAGAAGGCACTGGACAGGCACTTAAAGTCAGTACTGACCAAAATGGGGTGTGGTTCATACGTCAGTTTGCGTGTGGCCAGAAGTAACAGCCTGGTTGGTCAGTCCCTGATCCACTACAAGGCCTGGTCCAGACCAACCACGGGGGGACTGACCCCAAAACCATCTCCAGGTAAACCTTTTCGGGGAAACCAGCACCCTTAAGGGTGCTGAGGCAGAGGCATTAACAGAAACGGGTGGCATCTCGGCACCTGGAGCAGCTGATGAAGCGACACCAGCAGAAGGTACAAGGGGTTGAGAAGAGTCTAGAGAATGGTCCAATAATGAAGCCAGGCCAGAACAGGATGTGGGAACAGAAAGGGGCCATGGAGGAGGGGGGGGGTTTTTACAAACTGAAGATCCATGATAGTGGTGCTTCTTTTCTAGTTATTTTAAAAATAAAAGAAGGGAAAAAAAA
>NC_069492.1:7226030-7242438 GCF_026875155.1 Cherax quadricarinatus | reverse complement strand
AAACCCAGGCTGTTGCTGCTGGCTGCACACAAACCAACGTACGAGCCACAGCCCGGCTGATCGGGAAAATGACTTTAGGGCTTGTCCAGTGCCAGCTTGAAGACGCCAGGGGTCTGTTGGTAATCCCCTTATGTGTGCTGGGAGGCAGTTGAACAGTCTCGGGCCCCTGACACTTATTGTATGGTCTTTTAAATGTGCTTGTGACACCCTGTTTTTCATTGGGGGATGGTGCATCGTCTGCCAAGTCTTTTGCTTTCGTAGTGAGTGATTTTCGTGTGAAAGTTCGGTACAGTCCCTCTGGGATTTTCCAGGTGTATATAATCATGTATCTCTCCCTCCTGCGTTCCAGGGACTACAGGTTTGGGAAACCCTCAAGCGCTCCCAGTAATTGAGGTGTTTTTTTCTCGTTATGCGCACGTGAAAGTTCTCGTACATTTTCTGGTCGGCAATTTCACCTGCCTTGAAACGGTGCTGTTAGTGTGCAGCAAATATTCCAGCCTAGATAAAACAAGTGACTTAAAGGTGTCATCATGGGCTTGGCCTCCCTAGTTTTGAAGGTTCTCATTATCCATCCTGTATTTTTCTAGCAGATGCGATTGATACAATGTTATGGTCCTTGAAGGGGGATCCTCCGACATGATCACTCCCGGTCTTTGACGTTGGTGTTTCGCTCTATTTTGTGGCCAGAATTTGTTTTGTACTCTGATGAAGATTTAATTTCCTCTTTGTTTCCCAAATATTGGTATTGAAACTTCTCATCGTTGAATTTCCCATATTGTTTTCTGCAGCCCACTGAAAGATTTGTTGATGTCCGCCTGGAGCCTTGCAGTGTCTGCAATGGAAGACACTGTCATGCAGATTTCGGGTGTCATTTTGCAAAGGAAGACACGGTGCTGTGGCTGACATCCTTGTCTATGTCAGATATGAGGATGAGGAACAAGATGGGAGCGGTACTGTGCCTTGTGGAACAGAGCTTTTTCACCGTAGCTCCCTCGGACTTTACTCTGTTGACGACTACTCTCTGTGTTCTGTTAGTGAGGAAATTATAGATCCATCGACCGACTTTTCATGTTATTCCTTTATCACGCATTTTGTGCGCTATTACGCCAGGTCACACTTGTCGAAGGCTTTTGCAAAGTCTGTATATATTACATCTGCATTCTTTTTGTCTTCTAGTGCATTTAGGACCTTGTCGTAGTGATCCAATAGTTGAGACAGACATGTTGCCCTGGGTTGTGTAACTGATGGGTTTCTAGATGGGTGGTGATCTTGCTTCTTAGGACCCTTTCAAAGATTTTTATGATATGGGAAGTTAGTGCTATTGGTCTGTACAGTGGACCCCCGCATAACGATGGCATCACATAGCGATTTTTCCGCATACCGATTACTTTTATCGCAAAATTTTTGCCGCGCATACCCATTAAAAACCCGCTATACCCATTTTTCGTCCGAGACGCGTCAATGTGCCCTCACATGTGCCGCCGTCCCATTGTTTACAGCCAGCCCTCCGCGGTAACATCCAAGCATATCACTCGGAATATTTCGTATTATTACAGTGTTTTCGGTGCTGTTTCTGGAAAATAAGTGACCATGGGCCCAAGAAAGCTTCTAGTGCCAACCTGTGGTAAAAAGGGTGAAAATTAGTATGGAAATTAAGAAAGATTTTGAAGGGTTTGGGGCTAACCCTGAGAAGCCTAGCCAGTTGTGGAATCCATTGTGCCTACTTCAAAGATTAAGGAAATGTGTGCACAGTGGGTTGAACTGCAAACCTTTATAGATGAAAATCACCCTGACACAGTGTTGCAAGCCGTGCTGGTGACTATTTCAATGACAATGTTATGGCCCATTTTAGGAAAGTCTTGAAGGAACGGGAGGTACAGAGCTCTATGGACAGATTTTGTGCGACAGAGGTCCAGTGACTCTCAAGCGGGTCCTAGTGGCATTAAAAAAAGAAGGGAAGAAAACCCCAGAAAAGGACTTGCTACCTCAAGTCCTAATGGAAGGGGATTCCCCTTCTAAACAGTAAAAAGGGATAATGCTCTCCCCTCCTCCCATCCATCAATCATCACCAGATCTTCAATAAAAGTAAGTGTCATTTAATTGTGCATGCCTTTTTCAGTTTGTGTGTATTAAAATTAACATTTCATGTGGTAAAAAAAAATTTTTTTCATACTTTTGGGCGTCTTGCACGGATTAATTTTATTTCCATTATTTTTTTAGGGGGAAAATTCATTCGCAAAACGATTATTTCGCATAACGATGAGCCCTCTTGCACGGATTAAAATCGTTAACTGGGGGTCCACTGTAGTTCTTTGCTGTTGCTTTACTGCCCCCTTTGTGGAGTGGGGCTATGTCTGTTGTTTTTAGTAAATGTGGGACGACCCCCGTGTCCATGCTCCCTCTCCATAGGATGGAAAAGGCTCGTGTTAGGGGCTTCTTGCATTTCTTGATGAACACAGAGTTCCATGAGTTGGCCCTGGGGCAGAGTGCTTGGGTGTCATTTGCGCTGTTAAATTTCTTTGGCGTCGGGGAAAAACATCGGATGGGTTGTTTAATCAAATTTTGTGGTCTCTCAAAAAAAATTCATTTTGATCTTCGACTCCAGTCTGGTTAGCAGCTTGCTAAAAACTGAGTCATATTGGGATTGAGTAGCTCACTCTTTTCCCTTGCTGTATCGTTAGGCCCCCAATTTTTTTAAAGTGGGGGCCCAATACGGGACGTTGTTCTCGATTTTGTTTTGGGGCATAGGAGAAGAAATCTTTGGGTTTCTTTCGATTTCATTTAGGGCTTTTGTTCTTCCGCGATTCCTGATCCTAAAGGTTCTTTTTGCTTATGCAAACCTAAATACTAATGTATTTACAGTTATTTTTCTGTTCTTTTTATTACAATATAAGCCCTATGTACAAACTTTAAAAAATTGCATTTTTACCCCCTTACCTATTTTCAGATTGCTGAAATATTTTAAATTTTACACTGTAAAATTCATTTAAATGTTTCTGCTTCTCGGTAAGGAAAAAATTTCAGCATCAAGCTGGCCGGTGAGTTTTTTCCCCTGTGTAATGTCTGCTGGGCAGTCTACCTGGGGGGTCAAGCAGTTGTCTTTTGTGGGGAAGGACCTGGTTTCCTTCCCTGCCACCTCCGTACCATGCCCCGATATGTACATGTTGCCAATACGTACCGAGCATTTCTATAAATTTTGGTTTTGGTCTTTTCATTAGCATACATTGCATCTGCTAAGGAACCATGGAAACCCAGGAGGCATACAGAAAAAGTTAAAACATTCAAGTTTTGGGGTTTGAAAAAATAGAGAATTAGATAAGTTTAAAGTGTGGTGCGTGGTGGGGGACATGTGAGAGTTTTTGCCCCTTAATGAAGTTTGGTTCGTATGTTTAAAAAAAGTAAGAAATATACGGGCTTGTGCAATGAATAACCCATGTTGTATCTGATTTATGACATCATTGATTTACTGACTGACTTGACTGACATGACTTGACTGGTTTACCTGAATGACTTGACTGGTTGTTACTGAATGACTTATTGATTGCAGATTTACTAAGTGGACTGGACTTTCCTGATGGCTATTCATCCACCTCACAACAATCCAGTATTGGGTCCTGCTTAGGCAGGTGGGACAACACAGATGACAGCCAAGAAATAAGTGAGTACTAAAGCCGCAGTATGACTCGCTGTCACGAGCTGCTGACCAGACTAATAGTCAACAATCCCAAATGATTCATTTACAACTGAATCCCCAAATGTGGTCATCTCAAAAATCTGTATTACCAGTGGACCCTCACCTAACGATTATTACTTGGTACCGAGAACGATTATCGTTAGGCGAGTTTTTTAGCGTTAGCCGAGGCAAAATTTTGTGTTAAAATGTATCGTTAGGCGAATTTAACGTTTTAGCGATGCGTGCGTTTACGTGAGGGTCACTGTATTATCCTAACTGCTCAAGACTTTGAAAATGGCACTAATTGGACATTGTCCATGCACTATGCTCCAGGCCAGTCTCGTGGAACTCCATGTTCATCAAGAATTGCAAGAAGCATATCGTGTTGCCTTCAGCATTTTATGGAGAGGGAGCATGGAACAGGGGTCATCCCACACACACTAAAAACTGCTCGACATAGCCCCACTCCACAAATGTGGCAGTTAAAACAATTGCATAGAATACAGACTGATAGACTATCACCCATGTATCATAAAAATCTCTTGAGAGGGTTTTAAGAAGCAAGATAGCCAATCCCTAGAACCCATCGATTACAGAACCCAGGGCAACATGGGTGTAGAGGCAGGTCGATCTGCCTGTCCAGCTACTGGACACTATGACAAGTTCCTGGATGCTGTAGAGGGCTTTGCAAAAGCTTCTCGACAGTGTGACATGGTGTAATAGCACACAAAATGGTGATGAAGGAATAACAGGAAAAGATGGTATATGGATCTGCTAACTCCTGACAAAGGAACCACAAAGATTAATAGTAAACAGAGTAAAGTCCGAGGGTGCCACGGTGTGAAAAGCTCTGTTCTACAAGGCACAGTATCGCTCCCATTCTATCCTCATCCTCATTTCTGACTTAGACGAGATGTAAGATAGCTCCATGTCTTCCTTTGCAGATGACACTCGGATTACCATGGCAGTGACTCCATCGAAAGACATGCGAGATTTCCAAGGTGGACATCAACCAAATCTTTCAAATGTGTCCTCAAAAACTATATGAGCTCAATGGGAAGAAATTTTTAACACTCAGATATGGGGAAACTTGAGGAAATTAAAAAATGTGTCGGGTATATGACAAATTCTAACCATACAATGGAGTGGAAAGTATTGTGAATGACCTAGGAGTGATAATGTCAGATGATCTTGCCTTCAAAGACCACAAACGTGTATCTAACATCTTTACTAGGAAAATTGATGGGATGGATATGAGAAACTTGATGATGTTTCTCTTCAAATCACTGTGCTCTCTTGGACTGAAAAACTGCTGGCCCCCCCCCCCCCCCCCCCCCCCCCCCCCCTCTACACCAATGGGTCCCCTTTAAGGATGGCGACATTGCAGACCTGAAGGAGTGTACAAAGAACTTTCACTGCACATATAAGTACAATAAGGCACCTAAAATACTGGGAACAGTTGAAAGTCCTTGATCTGTATTCCCTGGATGCAAGTGAGAGAGATACTGATAATATCGACTTGAAGGTCCTGGAGGGATTGGTACCTAACCTGCACAGGTAAAATCACTCCTTTTGAAATGCAAAGACTCGGCATGTAGATGCAACATTCCCCCGATGAAAAGCAGTGGTGCACAAAGTACATTGAGAGACACGTAGTAAGGTGTTGGTGGCCCAAGACTGTTCAATGCATCTAGCATACATAGGGGGGAAATACCAATTGAACCCTGCCTTTCTTTGAGACTTCACTGGACCGGCCACTCTTAAAGTCCGTTACCTGACCAATCTGGTTGTGGGTCATAAATCAGCTTGCTTATGGCAGCAGTACACAGCTGGTGATCAGACTGATCCACCTGCCCAGATGGGACTCAGCATGTGTCTAACTCCCTCTTCACAATCAATCCAACAAACACCAATAGCTACAATTTAAGGTAGCCTAAACAACAGAAAATCATACCATATGACAATAACAATTGCATTATCATTTTTATTTGTTGTAAGCTTTAGAGACTGAAATGAAAGTTGTTTGACTTTTTTGGGAGTCCCTGTAATGAAACCTATTTTTTCTTGTAAGCTTCTTCGTTCTTTACACATGATTCATCTAACACTGTTCTGCAGTGATTCCAGGACATTCAGGCCTTTATGTGCATAGCATTTTGGCATAGGAAGCGATGGACACGAAGGATATGGAAGAGTGGTTGGTGTCTTGTGTTATGCCTGTGTGTTTTGTTGTAGTGATCAAGGAGGCGTTTGAGAGGAGGGTTTATATTTGAGAAATATGTCTGGTCGTTGTAAAGTAAGCACATAATAAGGGTGACGTTTTGGTATATTAAGCAACGTTAAGGTATAAATAGCCGTGGAGTGAGATGTCTCTTGCAGGGAGTTGGTAATGAATTGCGCAGCAGCTTTTTTCTTGGGTTATTTAAGGTTGAAGGTGATTTTCTGTGGTTGATCCCCATTGCACAGATACCATAGGTGAGGTAAAGGGTAGATGCGAGAGGGAAATAGCATGAAGAGCCATTTGGTGTTACATAGTATCGTATCTTTGAAAGGATTCCTACTGTTGGTAGAGACTTTCTGGATGTTTCTGTATCGTGGGTCTGGAATTTGAGACTGCAGTAGGTTAGAAGGGCCTAAAAATTTGCTTCTGTGTGTCTTGAAATGGACATGTGAAATCCATTTATCTTATGCTCAGCTGTACATTTGAAGCTCTGTTTCCAAATTGCATGAAGTAGGTTTTGTCTAGATTGAGAGTAATTAAAACCATGTAGAGTGAACCAATAGAATATTAAATTTTCTTGTATTTGTTGTAACTCACCCTAATGCCATATTGACAATGCAATAATGTTATTTTTTATTAATCTTTAGTTTAGTCTTAAGTTTGGCCTAAAATGCTCTGCATTAAAGGAGCCTTTGCAAGTACACCCAATTATTACATCCTTTTACACACATGAACCATGCTAAAATAAAATATTACTATGATTATTGTAATGTAGTAGTATTAGTAACAGTGGACCCCCGCATAACGATCACCTTCGAATTCGAACAATTAGGAAAGTGTATTTTTGTCATGTGCGTTTGCACGTGTATGTTTGGGGGTCTGAAATGGGACTAATCTACTTCACCCAAAAAAAAATTTATTTTCGTAAGGGAACAATGCGGTCAGTACTGGCACCTGAACATACTTTCTGGAGTGAAAAAATATCGTTAACGGGGGGTCCACTGTAGTATTATAAAGTTTATGGGTAGCATGAAAGTAAATATTTTAGTTGTTGGTCATTTACAATGTTGTTGTTTAGAAAGGTTGGTTTGGGTTGGGGTAATAAAATAACTACATAAGTAGTTATTTATTTAACACAGCGGCAGTTTCCTCACAGGAGGATGGGCCAGGAAAGGACAAACTTTCATATCATTCACTCAATCACTGCTTGCCAGAGGCAGGCTTACCTACAGTTATAAATACTGCAACATAACTCCCTCCTTCAAGTGTAGGACATCCTTGTACTTCCCATCTCCAGGGATCAACTCTGGCCTGCTGGTTTCCTGAATCCCGTCATAAATGTTTACCTTGCTTACATTCCAAACAGTACCAGTGGACCTCAACCAGT
Organism: Cherax quadricarinatus; assembly: GCF_026875155.1. Taxonomy (NCBI): domain Eukaryota; kingdom Metazoa; phylum Arthropoda; class Malacostraca; order Decapoda; family Parastacidae; genus Cherax; species Cherax quadricarinatus. The sequence continues at coordinate 7,235,160 of NC_069492.1, read as the reverse complement.
GATATTGATCCGTTCACCTGAGAGCTCATCGTTAATCATAATAATCGTTTAGTCAAGTTTATTTTTCCCATAAGAAATAATGGAAAATCAAATTAATCCGTGCAAGACACCCAAAAGTATTGAAAAAAAAATTTTTTACCACAGGAAATATTATTTTTAATTACAACACAAACTGAAGAAAGAAGGCCACAGTTACCTGACACTTACTATTTATTGAAGTTCTGGTGGATGATTGATGGATGGGAGGAGGGGAGACGTTGATCTTGTTAGTGTTTAGTAGGGGATTCCCCTTCCATTAGCACTTGAGGCAGCAAGTCTTTTTCTGGGGTTACTTCCTTGTTCTTTTAATGCCACTTGGGGACCAGCTTCAGAAGATCACTCGACTTCTGTCGCACAACATATCTGTCCATCGGGGCCTGTACCTCTCGTTCCTTTATTCATAAAGCGTGTTTCACAAATTGTCAGTGTAATAGTCACCAGCCGGCTTTGCAATAGCCGTTGTGAGGGTGATTTTCATCAAAAAAGGTATGCACTCTTTAACCCTTTGAGGGTCGACAGGCGCTCTCAGAAAATCGTTCTCTGGGTCGGCCAAATTTAAAAAAAAAAAATAATTTTTTCTTCTGAAAAGATTAGAGAATCTTTCCCGATCATAATGCACACAAAAAAAATTATGAGATTAGATGGAAATACTTACGGGATTATGCTCTTGCGCAGTTTAGCGGTCTCGTGATGTTTTTTTATGCATCTGGCGGATTTTGCCCAATTTGAGAGCCCCATTTTCGACGCGCCAATTCTCTCTGTACTAATCGAAAAAAAATGAATATTTCGCTAGAACCTGATTTTTTATTATTGAAGAGTGCAAGAAAGAAACCACCCCCATTTACCATTTTCAACTATCAATTACAGTGGTCAGAATTTAGCAATTTTGCAATTTCACACCAATTTCAAAATGCAACTTTCCGAATAGGGTCCAGAACTAAACAAATAAGAAATACAGTCCTGGCACTAAAATGACCCATTTTTTCTGTTCATTAGTCCGTCTCAAGGCCTCTTCATTCTTTTGCTTTCAGCTTGAATTTTTATCTCACGAAAAATAGAAGATTTACTGTTATGCAGAACTACTGCAATTAGTGTTATAAAATGGTATAAATCATATTGGCGCCTTGCAAAAAGAATGTTGACTCACCAGCTTGACGTGTATTGGGCGCTTGCCATGATTTGTTTACTTTTGAACTTGGTAAAAATCGAACATTTTCTGATACTTTGAGCTCACTTTCAGGTACTTTTCATTGTAAAAACCAGTGAAATTCATCTCAAGTCTCGTGATATGCATTCCATTCTATAAATGAGACCAAGAAAAACTAGAATACAACAATAAAAAATACCATACGAAAAATACAGGGCAAGTCGTCTGTTTTATGCCAAAAAAACGGTGCTTGAAAGGTTTTTTTTTCTCATTATGCCACTGGTGCTGCAGGGATTTTTTTTTATAATGGCTCACTGACCACATAGGACCCTTCTTTCATATGGAGGCCTACCAGCTTTTCCCGCGAGATTGACGGCGCTAGAATTATGCGTACTTGTATGTCCAAAAATACCCTGCGCGTAAGGACGTACTAGTACGTCCGAAAACCCTCAATGGGTTAAGCCCACTTTGCACACTTTTCCTAATCTTTGAAAGTAGGCAACTTCTTCCATTTCTCTATCCCCTCTCCAGAAGCAGTTTCCACAGGTGTGGCCTCTTACTGATGAAGATGATCTAGCAGCTCATCAGGGGTGTGTTCTTCATTGTCCCTCTCCACCACTCTTCACATCCTCCCCAACTAACCTCCACCAATATGGCACTAGTTCCAGGCATTTTTTCAAGTTCACCTGGGTGTTAGTCAACTGTTGTGGGTCGCATTCCTGGGGGAAAGATTACGAACCCCCAATGGAAATAAGTTAGACAGTCTCGATGATACACTGACTTTCATGGGTTATCCTGGGTGGCCTAACCCTCGGGGTTAATCGTTTCTCCGGTAATTGTTTCACGTTAAAGCCACACCAACAACACTCTCTCACATCTTAGCAGTAATACAGCTGATGGTGGTGCTGCAACAACAACACCGCTGGACTGTGGTGCAGCAGCAGCTTGCAACCTTTGGCAAAGAACAGCTTCCTTGATTGCCGTTTTCTCTTTTTTTTACCCACAATAGTAGCGATGGTTGATTGGGGGCTTTATTATACAACCTGACCAGTCAGAGGACACGCACTCCACCCTGTTCATACTGAGCCAATGAACTCTTTCTTCATCTCCATAGTAATTCTCACCTTTTTGCCTGTAGGTTGGCACTGAGCTTCTTGGGGCCCTGGTGACTTATTCTTGCAGGTGCAATCACGACAAAGGCTGTGATATATGAACATGTCTCAAGTTGTTATATGTTTGGAAGCGACCGCGGTGGCTGGCAGGCTTGTAAACACTGACACCCACGGCAAGTGAGGCGTTTGCTTGCGCAAAAGTGGACGCATATGGTATGGAACCAATAGGTTGGTCGGGTTTTTAAGCGCTAGGTTGTTTAAAGCAAATTTTGCTTTAAATGTATCGCTAGTCAGATTTATCCGTTAATCGATGACATCGTGGCTTAAGGGTCCCACTGCTCCTTCACATCATCAAATCCTGAAACCCACCCATTTGTCTCACTCAGCTCCTGCGGCGAACCCCACAGCTCAACACAGGCTTGCTGGCACAGTCACATACGCCCCGCCGCCGCACACCAACATCCTCCGTCTACCCCCTCTCTACACAACCATGCTCTTCGCCCGCCAGCCACAACCCCAAAGTACACACTCAGTACCCTCTCCACCGTCCAACTCCCATAAGATTTGATGTACCTGCACTCTCCAAGTCATGACTGCTCACTTCGTCTCTCCCTCTCTATGATCTGCGCACACACCATACTCGCGTCACGATAACCCTCTACTCCTCCCTCTCACGACCCCTTGCGTATTATACATACGCTTGTTTGATGTGCAATACACGCGCACACCTCACCTCCTCAAGATCTCCCATAGTCTTTATCTGTGTGACGGCACCTGCTGTGCGTGACACGATATGCTGGTCTGACGTCAGTGACCCGACACACCCTTGCCACATACTAACATCTAGTACAGAGAACCATCTCCACTTGCCTCCTAGGATGATGCGTCTCCTGAAGACCACAAGCATGGCCCTCCTGCCAGCTATTCCATAATCCTTGCTCACACACATCCCTACATATCAAGGATAGCCCAAAATTGCTATTACTACCCATAACTCCTCACATCCATCCGTTCCCATCCCCCTCTCTTTGAGCTTTTCAGTGTGTATGAAGCTTTGCTGCTCTCTATATCCACTGTAGTCTCCATCAGCCCCCTAGCACCCCCACTCTGCGTTGGTCGTCATCCCACTCTGCTCAAGTACTAAGTTCCTCTATCGGATTGTCTCCCCATCTGCAACTCCTCATCTCGCACATGTAAGCGTTCCACTCCCAATATCATCCATGCAAACACATTCACCCCTCACCCCCCATATCTGTATCTCAAATACACTACGTCTGGTATCCAATCTTCCCATTACTCTAATATTTTGTTATCCTCATCCCTTACTCTTTCCTATATTCAGTTTTTAACCTACATCTTATACATACCTACCAAACTCATCAACCAGCCTCTGCAACTTATCTTCAGAATATCCCATAACCACTGTGTCATTCAGCAAGTGCAACTGTGACAACTCCCACTTGTGTTGAATCTTTATCTTTTAACCACCAACACCTTTGCCATACCGATCATTCACTTATCTTTCTACTCCAATCTATAAATATATTGAGATCATGGTGACATCAACATCCCCTGGCTAAGGCTTACTTTTTTCTGGGAAATAATTTCCTCTCGTCTACATCTCTAACTGGCCTACGATCTCGTAAATACTTTTCACCGTCTTCATATAACCTACCTCCTATTCTGTACATTGCCCCACCCACCCTCTCATATGCCATTCAATGCATATATACCACAATAAAACCTCTTACCTTATCTAAATACTGTTCACTTATATATTTACTGCAACACTTGGGCTACAACCCGATATCTTTCATAATGCCTCCTTGTTCATCTGCTATCCTGCTCGATTTCTTATTCATAAATTCTTTCAATAATATCTCTACCATACACTTTACCAGGTATACTCAACAGATTTATGTCCCTTAATTATTACACTCTCTTTTGTCCCTTTGCTTTTATACAAAGAAACTATGCTTGCTCTCTGCCAATCGATGATACACTGACTTCAATCGATGATACACTGACTTCACCCTCTTCCATACATTTATTAAATAAAATCACTAACCACTCCAAAACTATATCCCCACCTGCTTTGACATATTTTATTCTTTATCCCATCAGTCTCAGCTGCTTTACCCCTTTCATTCTACCACTGCCCACCACCACTCCACACTCACAACTGCTTCTTCCTCATGCCTATATGATGTTACTCCTTACCTATACACAAAATCACAGTGTTCCCTATCTTCATCACCATTTAACCTTTTCAGGGTTTTTGGACATACTGTACTGCCTAAATTCTAGCGCTTTCTAATCTAGTGAGAGAAAGCTGGTGGCCTACCATAGCAAGAAATGTGTCTTGTGGTCAGATGTGTGCAGTATTAAAAAATTCTGCAGCACACATTGCTGTAATGCGACAAAAAAACATCTTTGATCTGTTTTTGGATTAAAACAGCGAATTTGCACTGTATTTCGTTATGGTATTTATGTTGTATTCTGTTTTTCCTGGTCTATTCTATCAGAATGGGACGATCTATTACAGAAAGTGAGATGATTTTGACAGATTTTACAATGAAAAGTACCTTGAATTGAGCTCAAAGTATCAGCAATGTTCGATTTTTTCAAAGTTCAAAAGTAAACAAATCATGGTATGCGTCAATACACGTCATCTGGTGAGTCTATGTTCATTTCACAAGTGCTCTGATATTATTTATATAATTATTTACACTATGCAGTAGTCTGCATAACATGTAAAATCTCTATTTTTTGGTGAGAATAAAAATTCAAAGTGGACAGCAAAGAATGTATGAGGGGCTTTGGGACGTGACTAATGACAGAGAAAGGTCATTTTTAGTGCCAGGAATGTCTTTCTTGATTATTCTGGTCCATATTGATAATTGTATATGTTGAAAATTTGTGTGAAAATTGTCAAAATTGCCTAACTTCTGACCTCACTGTATTGGATCGTTGAAACCGGTAAATGGGTGGGTTCTTGTACTCATTCGCTATAAAAAAATGGAGTTCTAGCGAAGATTCATGATTTTTGTTCGACTAATACTGTGAAATGGCCGAAAAATAGCGGCTCAAAGTGGGCAAAATCGCCGATGCGTAAAACATCGTGGAGACCGCTTACTTTGGAAGAGCTTAATTTCGTAAGGTTTTCCATAAAATTTCATACTTTTGGTGTATTATGTTCGGGAAAAGATTCTCTTATCTTTTCATATTTTTTTTTTTTTTTTTGTTTTTTTTTTTGGTTTTTTTTTTTTTTTTTTTTGAAATTTGGGCGCCCAGAGAACAAGTTCTCATGAGAGGGCTGTCGCCCTGAAAGGGTTAACAATCCTCAAATATTACCTCCATCTTCCCAAATACCTCTAACTATCCATTTAATAAACTCTCCTATTTTTTGAACTAACAAATCCATTCTTTCCCTAGGCTTTCTCAACTTATTAATCTCACTCCAGAACTTTTTCTTATTTTCAACAAAATTTGTTGACAACATCTCACCTGCTCTCTCATTTGCTCTCTCTTTACATTGCTTCACCACTTTTTTAACCTCTCTTTTCTCTCCCTTATACTCCTCCTTCGTTGCATCACTTTTTAAAAATCTCTCATATGCTACTTTTTTTTTCTTACTGCCCTCTTTACATCATCATTCCACCATTCACTCTTCTTCCCTCCCTCACCCACTTTCCTGTAACAGCAAACTTCTGCTGAACACTCTAACACTGTATTCTTAAACTTACACAACACATTTTCTGCCCCATTGCCTCTACTCTCACTAGCCCATCTGTCCTCCAACAGTTGTTTATATCATACCCTAACTGCCTCCTCCTTTAGTTTATAAACCTTCACTTCTCTCTTACTTGCTGTTTCCATTTTCCTTGTATCCCATCTACATTTCACTCTCACTGAAGCTACAACTAAAAAGTGATCTGATATATCTGTGGTCCCCCTATAAACATGTACATCCTGAAGTCTACCCAACAGTCTTTTATCTACCAATATGTAGTCCAACAAACTACTGTCATTTCGCCCTATATACATACATAAGTATACATACTTACTTATCCTCTTTTTCTTAAAATATGTGTTACCTATAACCAAACTCATTTCTATATAAAGTTCAATCAAAGGGATCTCATTATCATTACACCTGGCACCTCCAAACTTACCTACACACCTCTCTAAATGCTTCTGCTGCTTTAGCATTTAGGTCACCTACCACAGTTACTCTCTCACTTAGCTCAAAATTTCTAGACACTCGTTTAATATCTCCCAAATTCTCTCTCTCTCTCTACTCTACACTGTCATCTGCAAATTAAACGGATTTAAGGAGTTTAGGTGCATTTGAGACCTCATTGATATAAATGAGAAAAGGAATTCACCTAATTGTGGTTGCATGGGTCGAGACTCGGCTCCTGGTCCCGCCTCTTCACTGATCACTACTAGGTCCTCTCTCTCTCTTCTCCCTGAGCTCTATCATACCTCATCTTAAAGCTTACTCACCCACAACTAAATAAATACTGACTAACTGTATCTCATAAATGTATAACCTGTGACCTATGAAACTGTTTTTTAATTACATTACCTAATAGAAAACTCCATTCTCTCGAATGCACAGCAACTCATCTAATGACCATATGATCTGTTTCTGCACTACAAATCATTGATTTTATTTGATTTGATCAGATTATATTATACATTGTCATGCTACAAATTTGTACAACGTCAGTGTTCCTATTTGAAATACTCATTTGTATTTCCCATGTTGTAATTTGTTTACTGTAATTTTTTACCACTAAATATATCATTGCTTAGTTTATCTTAAGATAATTTTAAGCCTGCCCATAATGCTCTGCATACGAAGGGCTTTTGGCATGTACACCCAATCACTATATTTCTTTGTACAAAATGTGTATCATGCCCCAAAAAAAATAATTAAATAAATATGTTTTGGTTCTGCCTCCACTACATCACTTGCTAGACTGTTCCACTTCCTGACAACTCTATGACTGAAGAAATACTTCCTAACAACCCTTTGACTCGTCTGAGTCTTCAGCTTCCAATTGGGACCCCTTGTTTTTGTGTCCCATCTCTGAAACATCCTGTCTCTCTCCACCTTATCTATTCCATGCAGTATTTTGTATGTCATTATCATGTTTTGCCTAACCCTCCTGTCCTCCAATTCACTTGCAGTGTTTCCAAGGGAACAAGATGGCAGGAATCCCCCCTGATTATTATCAAATTGATGGGGATTGGGAACAAAATGGGAAATTTTCTGCCATTCCCAGATGTTTGCTGGTGGGTACTGGACATCAAAAACTCGTTGTGGTTGTAGTTGTGGTTGTGCAGGCTGTGGTGTGGGGCTGGATTATGATGCGCTTTGTCCTGGACCTGTGGAGTCAGCGGGCTTGGGTCCCAGCCTTGGCTGATGCTGCATGCCCGTGGCACCACCACCACCTCCTGACACATGTGGTCTATCCATCCCATTAGTAGGCACATTATCATCAATTTCACTGTCCATTCCAGGTGTAGGGTCATGGGATGTACTCTAGGATGTATTCTCTCCCCTTGGAATTGCATGTGGTACACTACCTGAGCACATGCGACATCATAAAAACTGATGCTTCACCAGTGAATGATTCCTCACTATCGCTACTTGAATGGTCATCAAGAGCAATAAAATCAAAGTCCACATCACTATCATCACCATTACTCAAATCCGAGGCCTGGCCATGTGATAATATTAGTTTTCGCTTGCAATGATGCACAACTGAACGTGACTGAGACGCACCACCACCAAAGGTGAAAGGTTGAGGGTTGTCAGGATTTTCGGCACTATTTTCAATATCTTGAGTATTGCTTTCAGTCACAAATTCTTCAAAATCATAGAATTCCTCTTCAGATCTAATTCCATCTGTGTTAGAACTATCACTTGGGAAGAGGAGATTCCCAGTTCGCCGGTGAGTGAGAGCTTCCTTGCCGCAAGGCATGATGAACAAAGCATACTGAGATGGCATTCCCACAATGCAGTGCAGGTGCCCTGAGTTATTGTTTATTGCGCACACTGACCACACAGACCCATTCTCTTTGATGTAGGTGTACCAGCCTTCTCACATTAAATTTGAAGCCGCTAGAATTATGGCGTAGTTCGACAGCTTGGACCCTGGCTTCAAAGCTGTAGAACTATGGGACGGACCCCTCAAAATATTTTTTTCTGTGTCAAGACTGAAAGACGAGGACAGCAGACATGCCGGATAATTGTGATTGTGACTAGAAGTATTTGGTTATTATAGCAGTTCACTACACATGTATGCTAACAAGCACACACATTCATGAACATACACACACACTCACACAAACATACACACAAAACTAACATACACACACACACTAACATATACACACACAAACACACACACACAGACAAATGCACACACGCATAAGCTTCTCTCTGTGGTAAAATACATAAGCTTCTTTCTGTGATAAAAAAAATGGGTTACCGAAGAGGACGGAGAACGAGAGGTCTGGTGGATGAACCTGGGAGGGAAGATTGGGAGTTAGAGCTCACAAAAGGGAGGAAGAGTGGGGAAGGAAGCTAGAAGAGCTTGGCCAGAAAATGGAGGAGAGGATAGTGAAGAGACCAGGAAGGGGGGGCTAAAAGGTCTTAGCAGCAGAAGATAAGATACAGTGCTAACAAGAGGAACTAAAAAACCTGAAACAGATTAGAGAGACAATTGGGCAGTACAAACACGACATCGGGAACTTCTATATCAGTCACAGACAAGGGGACTGTAGGAGAAAGGAGCTATCCCTTTTGGCCCCCAAA
>NC_069492.1:7158868-7225530 GCF_026875155.1 Cherax quadricarinatus | reverse complement strand
AATATTGTCACCCGGGGAAAATGCAGGAAGAGGACTGTATCTACTGTCATCTACTATATGCAATAAATTTTATTGAACTGATACTAAGAAGGCCTCAATAACATTATAGCAGTTGAAAAACTGCAAATACTTTGCAATAAGTGTAGATTCAACACCAGATATTTCACATGCAGATCAATTGACATTCATTGTTCACTTCGTCGACTCCAGTGGTAAGCCTGTAGAGCGCTTTATAAAATTCATTCCTCTTTCAGGCCATGATGGAGAAACAATGATGAATGTAGTACTGGATACTCTGCTTGAACATGATCTCTCTATTATGGATTGTTGTGTCCGGAGCTACGACAATGCAAGTAACATGACTCACGAAGTCGTAATGACTCGATTGAAAACAAACCATACCTCGGCCGGGATTGAACCCGTGGTCAGAGTCTCAAAACTCCAGCCCGTCGTGGGCTGGAGCTTTGAGACTCTGACCGCGGGTTCAATCCCGGCCAAGGTATGGTTTTTTATGCAAGTAACATGTCGGGTAAATATAATGGATAGCAAGCCCGTATCAAGCAAATCAACCCACTTGCTGAATATGTGCCCTGCTCAGCACATTCTCTTAATCTTGTTGGGTCATGTGCTGCAGAGTGTTGTGTCGCTGCAGTTTCATTTTTTGGACTTTTACAAGCACTCTTTAATTTTTTCTCTGCTTCAACGCATCGGTGGAGTATACTCAAGTCAACCATTCATGGAGATGTCATCAAATCATTATCAACAGCAAGGTGGTCAGTGCAGCATGATGCAACACATGCTTTGAAAGACAGCTTTGCTGAAGTACATTCTGCTTTGATCCAAAAAGCAGAGGATGAAGACCAGACAGCAACTACAAGAAGCGAAGCAGCCAGCTTAGCATCAAAATTGGAAGATTTTGAATTGGCCTTACTCTGTGTTGCTTTGGGGACTGTATACTGGAACGGTTAAATGCCACCGAACAAGACATTTCAGAAAATTGAAATTGAAATGGCTACTTGTTTCTAGCCTCTATTCAGGCTTAGTGGATTTTTTAAGCTCACTTCGCAAAGATGAAGCTTTTGAAATGTTGAAGAGAAAGCTAAATGCTGGTGAAAGACTACAGTTACCCGGGCCCGATCATCAGCGGTCAAGGAAGAGGAAACGCATTTTTTAAAAGCCAGACAATGAAATTTGTGTTGCTACCAAGCAAAAGTAAGACAGCTACATACTTCGTCTTTATGGGGTTCATGATTACAGAATTGGTGAAAAGAAAAGAAATCTACCAGAATCTCAATGACAAGTTTGGATTTCTGTTCAATAATTACTACTATGCCAGATGCAGAATTGAGAGAAACTGGGATTAAAGTTGCAACAACACCTTTCAGCAGTGTTCAGGACACATTTGTTGAAGAAATGTTCATTTTTTGGGTATATGAATCAGATTAAAGCTCCACCCGAAAAATGTGCGCCCTCAGCTGCTTTGAAACATTTAAGAAATGCAGGTATCTCAGAAACCTTCCTAATGTTGACATAGTGTATCGCCTTTACCTAACACTTCCAGCGACTAACTGTGAAGGAGATCGTTCATATTCTGTTTTGAAAAGAGTGAAAAACCACTCCGTTCAACATTGAGCAAAGAAAAATTGTTGTAACCTAGCCTTGTTGGACCTTTGAGTCTGATCTATCATGAAAAATATTGATTTTCAGAATATAATTGTGATTTTGCCAATATGAAATCCAAGAAAATAAGTTTATATAGAAGTGCCGGTGCATATAATCATTCTTTTCTTTCTTGAGTTTTTATGATTTGATAAGTCTTATGCATGATGCTTTGATAACAATAAAGGTAATGATTTATAAAGGGAATAAATAGTGCTGTAGTGGTTCATGCTGATATAAATAGGTACATGACGTACTTACTTTAATATGCCTAATCTAGTAATACTATGCTGTTCTTGAGGTTTATTTCTTTAAAAGCTTTGATTAACAAGATAGTTTTATGGCTGTTGGTTAAATGGTTTTGGTTGTCTGATGTTACATTCCCTATTTTATATTTATTCTAAATAGCAGTATGTAATTTAATTAGACCTTAAAACAGGCCTCACACCGAACCCCCACCACCCCCAAGGTGGAAGGGGTCGCTTTGCTTACCCATAACTCAAAGGGGCCCGCCAATCTGAATAGCCTAGGCCACGAGACTTCTTAATTGGGCCCTGGGGCCCATGCATTAAGACAAGGACCTCCACTTTTTCTGAGGATCCTGGGCAGTGTCTGGAAAAATTGCAAGTGAGTTGAGCTGTGGGCCTTTAGTTCTAGCCAGCAGTGCATGCCCAGTATCGTACAGGCATTCTTGTCAGCCTAGAAAGCTGTGACACTTTCTGCTTTATTATTCTAGGGGAATTCCCCCCTTGGAAATAGGGAATTTCTGAGGTACAGGAGGTCATAATTATGATTGGAAATATTGCAGAATAAGGCTCTGTTTGCATGTGGTTCTGAGGGCAAGTTTCAGAGGGGCTATAGCTAGGGAGGTTGAAAAGACCAGAATTAGAATCTGCATCTCCAAAAATTAAGTTAGTCCTTATATGTGCATGCAGGCAATGTTTCTTGTCAACATTCAGTCATTTATGAAAATCTGTCCTATAAGCCACTTGTGAAGCTGAGGTACCGATCTCAGGGCTCGGTGTCAACAGAGCTTGCCAGGGTAGACAACTCACATGGAGGCAGTCCAGACAAATTTTCACATGGCCCGACTGTCCTAAGAAAAAACGTGACAATATCGGTAAGTGTTTCACAGAATCTAATATCAACGCACCTGTTAGTGAAGGTACAGTCAATGGCATGAATGTCAACAATTCTTAGACACTGGATGTTCCTGTATTATTATCTCGAGTAAGCTTTTTTCCCTAACCTAGATTCATCACGTTGTAAGTCCACTAAATTAACAATTTAGGAAGAAGCGATTCTTTTCCAACAGTCAAATGTTTCATAAGGTGCAAATGGTTCTCAGGATGGGTAGATGTAGTAGTTGCCCTGATAACCTCATGTTCTGTTTTGGTTGGGAACATACAAGGGGCTACTTTCCCATCTGAAAGGGACTGTTTGGATTTTGGAAAAGTTTCCAAGGGTTGGAACCTAATACTTTCGTTTCTTCACAGATAGCTCCAGAAGTGATTCAGTTCGATAACTTAAATCAGAGCTGATAGTTACGAAATTCCGGGAACACCCTTAGTAAGTTAGTCACCAAAACTGGAAAATGCAGAAACCAGTAAAAAACTGTGACAAAGTCTTTTCAGCAACAGGACACGATTAACGTCCTTACCAGAGCTCAGTCTAAGGTAAAACCTATCAACCCATTAGTTCTTTCCAAATGAAAACCTATTGAGCTGTCTCACATTCATTTAGAGGGTCTTCAAAAGACTTGCCCTTCCTTTGAGGAAATTTGCAAGTTAGCTTTAAATGGCAACGTGAAACAAAAAAAATTTCTTATAAGTTTGAGTTCAAAAAGACTATATTATTATTATAATCAAAAAGAAGCGCTAAGCCACAAGGGCTATACAGCGCTGCAGGGCAGGAAGGAAGCGAGGGCATCAGGTGGCAAAAGGGAGGTGGATGAGTAATAGGTTATGGATAACAGCGGAGCAGTGGATGGTGAAAGGGTAAAGGGCAGCAAGAGATTGAGCTAGAAAGGGCTGAGGGGAGTGTGTAAGGTATCATCATCAGAGTTTGTGGAGAAAATCAGTCGTTGTCAAGAAGTCAATGAGAGAGTCAGGATTAAAGGAGGGTCCATCAGCAAGAAGGGAAGGTAAAGAGAGAGTAGTAGAACGAAGATGGCGTTGGAGGTAAATTCTGCGTGCTCGTTGATAGAGAGGGCAGTCTAACAGAATGTGGCTAATCGATACTGGATCTTGACACTGCTCACAGAGAGGTACAGGGTGCCTCTCCATGAGATACCCATGAGTAAGATGAGTGTGGCCAATGCGAAGACGGGAGAGAGTGGTCTCCAAACCATGGCACTGATGACAAGAAGACGGCCAGTAACCTATGCTCGGTTTAATAGAATGAAGTTTGTTACCAAGCAGAGTTGACCAACGTTGTTGCCAACGGGCATGAAGGTGGGTAGCTATTGCAGTAAAATAGTCCAGAAATGGAACACCTCTATAGGAAATTGGTAGGTCATGTACTGCTGACCGCGCAGCAGTCTCTGCCTGTTCATTGCCCTGTACGTCGACATGACCAGGGACCCAACAAAAAATAATATCTTTATACTTTGTAGAGATACGGCGTAGCCAAAGTTGGATACGGAGAACTAGGGGGTGAGATATATCAAATTTTCGTATAGCCTGTAGAGCACTAAGGGAGTCTGAGACTACCACAAATGATGACACAGGCATAGATGCGATACGAATAAGTGCTGCAAGAATGGCATACAATTCAGCAGTAAAAATGCTAGCCAAAGATAGTAAATGTCCCCGCACGACGCTGTCCGGAAACACTGCTGCGAATCCGACGCCATCTGAAGACTTAGAGCCATCTGTGTACACAGCGGTGGCATGAGAATGGGAGTGGAAGTGATCAAGAAAAAGAGAGCGGGAAGCCACCGTAGGCAGTTGAGCTTTCGAGCAAGGGAGTGAGAAAGAACAGACCCGAACAGCTGGAACTTCCCAGGGGGGTAGGGAAAAGTGAGATGCTACATGAACATATAAAGGTGGTAACTGAAGGGAAGACAAGAGTGAATGTAGGCGAAGAGAAAAGGGACGGAGCAAACAGGGGCGGCGAACAAATAAAGAATGTCTACTAATATCGGTACAAGACTATAGTGTCTGCGGATAAACCCAATGACGTGGGTCGAAATCTGTTAGCCATTCCGAGGGATTGCCAGGAAACTATTTTAAAGATTTCTCATGACCTACCAGTCCAGCTATTTCTCACAGGATAACCTATAATAAGATCAAAGACCTATATTTCTGGCCTAGTATGTCCTCTGACATCTAAAAGTACTGTACATCATGTCATGTGTCAACTTTCCTCACAAAAGGGTAGAACTAAGAGTTCCTATGGTAAAGATGCCAATTTTCTCAGTCCCTTTTGCAAGAGTTGCAGTAGATATACTTGGTCCTATCACTCCTCGCTCATCAGGTCATAAATATATTTTAACTATGATTGACTATACATCCAGCTTCCCAGAGGTGGTACCCTTAAAATACATTACGTCCATAAAAGTCGCAGAAGCCTTATTTTCTATTTTTTCACATGTAGGTATACCTCGTGAAATTCTGTCGGATCAAGGGGCACAATTCACTTCAGAATTAATGGAACAGGTTAATCAACTTTTGGGTATTAAACCTCTTTTCACTACACCTTACCATCCAATGTGTAACAGAAGAGTGGAGCGACAGCATGCCATCCTAAAGTCAATATTAAAGAAACTACGTATTCTTAAACCAACTGATTGGCACAGATTTCTACCATGAGCTCTTTTCGCAATGCGTGAGATTCAAAGTGATTCCCTTGGTTATTCCCCTTTTGAATTGCTTTATGGGAGACAAACTCGTGGACCACTACTTGTCTTGAATGAACTTTGGTCCAAAGATATTAAACCTGAGGTTCAAAACAGCTATCAGTTTCTTTTAGATCTGAGGGAAAGATTGGAAGAAACTGCAGATTTGGTCGTTAAAAACCTAAAGATGTCTATGAAAACCTACAAGACCTATTTTGACCATAAAAGCTCCAAACGTAAGCTTAATATTGATGAAGTTTTAGTTCTTCTACCTGACAAATCCAACAAATTGCTAATTACCTGGCATGGACCGTATAAAGTAATAAGGTAGATTATCTCTTGGATGTCAAGGGTAAGGAAAGAATGTATGTCAATATTTTGAAATGGAACCACTGTAGAGAAGTTAAAATGTTTAAACTTTGTTAACATGTACTTTTACAGCATGTTAAAAGTGTGATTCGTACGAATGAAAGTTGTATTATAGATGACGAGTCTCTTCAGATCAAAGGACTACTGGTATTTAATGATGCATCCTTCACGAAGGAACCAGATGTCACATCAACAACGACATCAAAAAGTCTCAAGTAAGTGCCTTAGTAAATACATTTCTGACATATTCGGGATCCAGTGGACTTACACCACTGTTGTACACAAGACTGAATTGTCAGTCATGAACAGTAAGGGGGAAAATCTACCCTGTTCCGTTCATTTAGGGAAAAACATTTGAAATATATTTTTGACAAACTTTTAAAATTTAAATTTTAATAAAACCTTCAAAATTTAGCTTTCTGTTAACCACTAGGGTTTAAAGAAACCAGAAATTTTAGACGGGCACAAGTTTTTCGTTATTTAAATACTACACTAAATGGGAGCAGAACCCCATGCAGTAACATCATGACTTTTAAAAATTTCCCATGACGTAAATTTTTCTCTGAGTTAGATATCTCACAACAACCAAAAGTGCCATTACACCCGCTCGAACCTTACAGGCTTTTCCCTATAATGTGGAAAATGCAATATCGCCAGTCCTTTTGGTTTGGGTTACCAGTGTGCCACGTATTTTAGGCTTATGAATAGTCCTTTCATTTCAAGAATGTCTCAGTATTTTGAAAAAATTTTACATTATAACACATGATGGGAAGCCCTTTTTAAACTACACTGTGTTTTTGGGAAAGACTAAAACTCATGCCCTTTGCAGTAAAGCCACAGGAGTGTTCTTGGCTATCCAAAGGGTACAATACCTGGGTTTTTCTTTATCTTTGAAACAACATCACCTGTTAGGTAAGACACATTGCAACATTTGGGTATCTTTATTTCAAAAACGTTTCCCCTACAAGTAGGCTTCTTCAGTCGAGTAAAAAAAGTTGATAGAAGCAGAAGATCCTTAAAAGACGATGTAATCGTCCTCACCCTTAAAAGTTTTGAGGTGGTCATCCCTCATTTTGGAAAAGAGATTGTTCCATAGTTGAAAATATTGTTTCTTTTTCTGTGTAGGCGAAACGTTTCGAATAAAGATACCCAACTGTTGCATGTGTGTTTACCTAACAACCTTTGGTATTTTATACCCTTTTTAAGTTCAACTTATCACCCTTCCTAAAAAACTAAAGCCATTTTAGAAAGTACATCCCTGCTATAAAAAAAATTAAGAAGTTTCCTTGGATCCGTAAAATTTTTTCAAAATTTGTACCAAATTTAAGTAAATTGTCCCATTTTCAGGCCCTTGGGGCTCCTGCCCAGTGCTCATCAAATTTCCCCGGCTGCAGTGGTGTGAGGTGGTGCTGTCGCACCTCTGTTGACACCCGGGGAAAATTTTCTGTGTAACAGGCGTTTGCATAGGGGCCACTTAATACTATTGGGATTGAGTTCTCCGGTGGCGATTTGCCTAGTTCGATCAGTTTTTCTTACCCAAGATCATCAGAGAGACGTATGGAATTCAAAATGGGAATTATATGGGGTGGGTTATGAACGTTGGTTTCTCTTTCCAGGGAAAGTCTTGATGTTACACCCCTTTTACGGTTTTAGAATGGTTGATGTTCCAGGCATTTTACCTGGATAAATTACGTAATGTCCCCTTTGAGGCGGGTTAAGCAGATATTAGAAAAATTTTTGAGAAATATGGGGGCAGTTCATTTTGCCCCAGGTAGTGGGTAGCAGGGGCCTACGGTTTGCGAAGGTATTTTAACCTTAAAATGACATTGAGACATCCCAAAAACTTAGTTATCTTAGGACTTCAGGGCCCAAAGGCAGGTTCTATATCCCGGGCAAAAAAAGGGTACGGGCGCCAAATTTGGTGATATGACCACATAGCTGCACATTGGAAAAAGATGTTTTGCCTGACCTGGTAGAAATGCAGCCCCTGCTACGGGTGGCGGTGAGGATCAATCACTGAGGGAGGGTGTGGGGCGTTTTGGAGTGAGATGGGGAGCAAACTTTTTGGGGCGGGGGGGAGTCCCCCCTCAGTTCCCTGCCCCGGGAAATTTTTCAGTGACTTCTGCAGGGATGGTACCCCCGGGGGGAAAATGTTGGAAAAAAAGGAAGAAGGGGGGAAGTTTTGAAGACCTTGTCATGCCCGAGGAGAAGTTACATCTCAGCAAAAGAGCTGGAGAGTTTTTCGCTTCCAGCTTTCAAACGAATGAGAATTTGGGGAAAGATGATGGACAGAGACGTCAGTGGGGTAATAAATCATTGTAAGGTGGGTTTGAGGGTTTACCCTGAGGCTTCCCCCCGACCATGTTATGGGGGGCAGATTGTAACAAGGGAAAAAGGGGAGCACGTCAGACCGGATGATGTACGACGCCAGCGCATAGGCCTGGGAACAGACTGGGGTGGAAGGAGAGGGAAGGGTGCGATGGGGAGGTCATATAAAAACAAGGAAGAAGGGAGGGGGGAAAGAAGTATTGTGAAGATAAATACAAAATAAATTTTAGTGGGGAAAAGAGTGGGGGGAAGAGGCAAAGGGGGGGGAAAATTTAAAAGCCTTTGGGTATGACTGTCAATGTTTTTGGCTTTTGTATAGGATAAAAGAGAAAGGGTTTTGCATGTTTTTTAATATAGAGTGGATGTTGTTTCCTCCAGGAACATAATTTTAAGGGGGTAAGGGTTTAGAGGTAGCAGGTTATCAAGTAATACCCGCCAACTACCCTTTGAAAGGGGGTGGGGTATTTTAATAAAGGAGACGAGCCATTTGTTTTGCAGGAATTGAGGGGGGGGGGGGAATGTTTCATGTGGATGGGGCTGGATGGGGAAGGTGTATCTTTTGTTGTATGCACCTGCAGAGAATACATGCAGGTAAGGGAAAGGGTTTTTTTGTGCGGGATTTTTTTCTTTTTTTTGCGTGCACTTCCGGAAGGCAAAAGTGGGGGGTGTGGGAAATGCATTATTAGGGGGGCTGACGTGAAAACCCAAAAAGGGGGGGAATATGTCTGTAACTCTCAGGGATTTGATGAGGGATGTTAGGTTACGTGATGCGTTTGGGGGGGGGAACAGAACATACTTTTGTTAGGAGGGGGTACGCAGCAAGGTTAGATAGTGTATCTTTCTCAAGGGGTTGTCTTGAAATCTTTTAATACCGTTGAGGCGGCTATGTCAGATCATAGGGATGTAGTGGTGGAAGTAGGGTGGGAGGAGATGGCGGAAATATATAGGACTTATTGGAAATTGAACATTAGTGTGTTGAGTGATGAGGAAGGTTTGGAGGGTTTTTCTATTTTATGGAAAGAACTTTACAAGGAAGCTCAGGAGGTGGATGACATTGTAACATAGCTAAAGAAAGGATAAGAAAGTACTATGTGAGGGAGGGTAAACGTATAATTTAAAATATGGGCTTGCAAATTATTTAGAGGATTGATTAAGAGGTTGTTATGGGCAGGGGATGGTTGGTGGTGTTTATCCCATGGACGAAATAGTAGACATAAAAGAGATTGCGAAGGTTGCAAAATGATCGGCTTCAAGTGGTAAGGGTGCAAGCAGGTCTAGAAGAAGTTTTGTTGGGGACAAACCGTCAGTGTGTGTCTTGCGACATCAAAAGCACAGGCAGGCGCTGATGGCTATCCCGAGATTAGAGGTAAATGAGGTGATGGGGATTTATAGAGCAGGGCAGGAGATAAGAAATACGAAGGGTATGAGTGCATATGCGGATATGTGGTATGAAAAGTACTGGACAAGTGGGGGTGTGGATGATGTGGAGTTGGACAGGGTGTACATATGCAACATGCAATTTAGGTAATAGTGATAGGACGGCTTTGGGTGGGGTTATTACTGCAGAGGAAATAGATTGCTTTACAGGGCATGAAGAAGGGAAAAGCTCCAGGTATTGATGATCTACCAGTGGAATTTTATTTACAGCATTGGGCGTTGATAGGAAATTTCATGGTTAGGTTATTTGTATGAAGGAGAAGGGTAAGTTAGGAGATAAGCAGACTACAGCGGTTGTGGTGCTGGTCCCGAAAGGTATGGGGCAGCCCACCCTTCAGGTTTTTTGCAAAAATTTTAGGTAATAGGGTTAAATGTGTAGTGGGGAGGGTCGTATCGAAATCACAGTTTGGGATGCCTGGAAGGTCGATGATTGAAGGACACGGGATTCTGAGAAGTTTTGTGGAGTCCAAAGGGGGGAGGGGTGGCTTTACTGGCTTTAGACTGGCAGGCAGCCTATGATAGAGTGGAAAGGCGTGCACTGCTGGGTATACTTAGGAGACAAAGTTATGGGGAAGAAATAATTGATTGGGTAAATACGCTGTATAGGGGAGCACAAATGAGGGTACAAATGGGTGTATGGGGAGGGAATTTGCAATGGGTAGAGGTCTCAGGCAGGGATGTCCCATGTCACAGATCTTATTTGGGTGTTTTCAGGACCCCTTTTATAGAATGGTTGAACATACCATCAGTACCCGGGGTGAGGGTGGGGTTGAGGGAGGGATGCTTTGGCTGGGATTAATAGGTTATGTAGATGATACGACTGTTCTGGTTCAAGAAAGGATGTCTATGAAAGTATTGGACGATGTTGTGCGAGTGTTTGAACGTGCCACGGGTATGAAGGTAAACAGTGAGAAGTCAATGATCATGGGGTTGGGCACTTGGAAAGGGGAGGGTAAGGTGAGTTGTACTGTTGTTAAAAAGTGTGTGGTGTCCCTAAAGATTTGTGGTATTATGTACAAGGATGACATAGATGTGGCACGTGAGGAAAACTCAGATAGGTTGTTAGAAAGGATCGTGGGACGTCTGGGTGCTTTGAGGCCCCAGCATCTCACTCTGGCCCAACGTGTAATTGTCGTAAATGTTTTATTGTATAGTAAGGTTTGGCATGTTGCGACTGTGTTCCCGATTACAGGGATGGCGATTGAGAGAATTTTGAGAAGAGTGTTAAAATTTTTGTGGGGATCAAGTTGTGATTGGTTAAGAAGAGAAGTTATGTTACCAGTGTGCCAGGGTGGGATGGGATTGATGGATCTAAGACGGAGGGCTAAATGTGTGTTTCATAAATGGGAGGTATTGCGTGTGGGCGTGATGTCGGGAAATATAAAACAGGTATATATGAGGTTCCTAGTGGTAGGGATGTGAGAACCGAGGGAAGTAAACTTGCCATGTTGTGTAAGGAAAGAAAATTTTGACATACGGTATGTTGTGGTTACCCTTTGTTTTGTTTATGAACCCCCGAATTTTAGGTCTTTGTTGCCACATGCTACTCACATTGTGTAAATTACAATAAATTACAGATTATACAACCCTTTTGGGTTTTCTTCTTTTGCATTTGTATCTTGATCAGGGCCTCTAAGACCAGGGGGAGTGGGAACGAAGTTTTTCCTCGTAGGGCCACGACCGGTTCAGTAGGTTACTTTTAAATGGGCAGGAAGAAGGGTGGCTGGTATCTCTGCTATAATGTGGAAGGGAGTAGGGGGCAATTTCGTTTTTATTTTGACGGGTGGTTGGGGAAGGGCGAGAGTTTAAAATAACAAGGATATATTTGAAATTTGGGGTGGAAAGGGTGGAACTGGGGAATGTGAATTGTTCTAAGTGCCATTGTTTGGTAAAGTTAAAATTTGAATGAACAGGGTTTTGTAGGTTATGGTAGGAATGTGTTGCCTGTTGAAGTTTTCCCGTAATCGTGAGAAATTTGGAATTAGAAGCTGAAATTATTGACTAAGGTGCATGACGTTATGTTTCATTTTTTGCACGGTATCTTGCCATCAGGGGCCATACTAAGAACCAGGAGGGTAGTAGAGGGAGGGGGGTGTGGTTTTTGTGGAGGGAACGACACAGCGTTCCATGTAGTTTATTTTTGTAAAGGGTTAGAAGATGTCAGGGGTTGGTTAGGTAGGTTGGTACAGAGGGTGGGAGGGAGTGGGGTGGCAGTTCTGCGTGCTTTAAGTCTTGAAATGGGTGGTTTAGAAGAGGAAGTCATGAGAGCTTTAGATTACATCATGGTGGATTATATCTACATATAGTGGGTGATGAGGGGGAAAGGGGCTAGTGAGGTGCGAAGGTGCATTCTTGCAATAAAGTTTATCGGGAGTTGTATGGGAACAGGTGGGATCAGGTATTTTCAGGATATAGGAAGCTAACGTTAGAAATCCTCGTGAATCTGTAAATGAATATGAATGTACGAGGGATAAGGTTCTTTTTATTTATGGGATTTAAATTGGCTGAGTGTAAGTCAGTGGGCAATAGCACGCTCGTCTCCTGGGGGGGGGGGGCATGAGAGTGTGGTGAATGTTGGTATGGATTGTGTTTCCTGGTTGTCATGGATGTGTGGTTGTGGAGCTTTGAGAGCTCCTTGATACTTATTGTTACTTTTGTGTAATGAATGAAAGTGCAACTCCGAGGCTTTTGTCATGTATTTGGAGGTGTTCCTGTCTTGTAATGACCTGATTCTTGAGTTATATGCTTTTAATGGTAAATGTAATTGGTTATGTTTATTATCGATTATGGGGTTATAATATGTTTGATTTTTGTAGATCGACATATTTTTCTATACTGTTTTGTTTGTGTACATGTATGCATATGTATGGGTTTTCCTTTCCTTGTGAAATCAGGTTTTTCTTTTGTGTTACTCTTTATATATCGTTTTGAGCCTTTGTTACATGTTAGGCTCTAGTACATTCCTAATATGGGTATGTTAATGTTGATTTAAAGTTATACATATATGATAGGTTATTACTCTGTTACTGGTAGTTGTTTTGAGATGTTTTGTTGTAAGTTTTTGCTTTATGTATTGTCATTTTTCAGAGAGGTTATAGAGCCATTGGTTCTAAGAATTTTATGTTATATTTTTATGTCTATTTATATTCTGGCATTATGTACTGCTGTATTTTTTTTTATTTAAAAAACTTTACAGCTTAACAAAATAAAAAGATATAAAATTAGTACAGTATGATGGTCAATCCTACACAACATACACTGACAAAATATAACAACACATTGTAACTGACACAATAGAGGTTACCCATATACACTCACAAATATTTCCTTATAACATACTAAACAATAAGAAAAAAGAAAATACTAAACAATAAGAAAAAAGAAAAAAAAAAAAGGGTGATCGGACCCCTAACCTCATTATAAACCTTAGCAAACATAACTTACAGGTGACCACATTAACAGGGCCAAATATAAATGAAATTATATAAACATCCATTGAAACTAAACATTTTAGGTTTATATAGTTAACATAATATGACAGTGACATATGACAAAGGTTCACAACCTTCACATTAGTCAATAAGAGGAATGACCTACATCATAATCTCATTAACCCTTTCAGGGTCCGTCCCGTAGATCTACGGCTTTATGGTGAGTGTCCAAACCGTAGATCTACGCCATGAGCTCAGCTCACTCTGATAAACTGTGAGTGGTACATTTGGGCCTAGATATGAGAGAATACATCTATGTGGTATGTGTGCACCACATAAAACAGATCCTGCAGCACACTGTGTATAATGAGAGAAAAAAAATGAAATCATGATTTTTTGATTAAAACAGCAACTTTGCAGTGTTTTTTCGTATGTTTTTTATAGTTGTATTTGCGATTTCTTGGTCTCATTTGATAGAATGGAAGATATTAACAGAAATAGAGATGATTTTGATTGGTTTTTAGCACTGGAAATGGCTTGAAACTGAGCTCAAAGTAGCGGAAATGTTAAATTTTTGCCGATATTCAAGAGTAAACAAACGACCTCACACGTCTAATACACGTCAGCTGGTGGGTCTAATATACATTCACAAATATGGTGATGATATTTATACAATTATTACAGTATTGCTAGCAGTAAATGTTCTATTTTTTGGTGTGAATAAAAATTCATTATGTGAATAAAAAATCAAAATGGAATTTATTTGTAAGCCTCAAAAACATGACTAATGAACAGAGGAAATGTTAGTTTTAGTGCAGGAATGCCTACATTGTTTATTCTGGACCCTATTTTGAAATTGGAATATTTTGAACTTTGTGTTAAATTGGCCAAATTAACAATTTCCGATCACTTTATTTTGTAGTTGAAACAGTTGACTTGGCGATTTCTTGTGCTCAATCGATAGAATAGAAGTAATACTAGTGAAATAGCTAAGAATTTGGTTGATTGGAATAATGTAATTGGCCTAAAATGGGAGTCAAAGTCGGCAAAATCGCCGATTCGTAAATATCGCTGACACATCAAAATTCGCGAGAGCATAATTTCGTCAATTTTCCACCAAATTTCGTACTTTTTGTTTTATTACCTTCACAAAAAGATTCTCTACGATTTCATAAGAAAAAATAACAAATTTTTTTTTTGAAAATTCTTGGACACTGGTGCGTGACTCCAGATTTGGGCCTTGGACCCTGAAAGGGTTAAAACAAGTACATGATCTTCCACAACTAACAACCTATACAAGAAAATTGCCTAAAAACATACATATGCCTCACTACAATCCCTCTTTAGTCATTGAAAAATAATGAAAATCTTAAGCCTCCACTTATACTTAATAAATATTAATCAGCGTCTTCCACAGGATGAGCACATTATATAAAGTAAAGAGACTGAACCCCAGTTGTCAGGGTAATGCGTGAAGGACAACCACAATATAACAAACAAAATAAAAAAGGTGTTTATCCTAACATAAACCGCCATAACACATTTCATAAATAACAACAACTTAACACCTCAAAATGCGATACACATATCTCAAAACAAAATAACATTAAAAATTATTATTATTATTATTATTATTATCAAAATGAAGCGCTAAGCCACAAGGGCTATACAGAATAACATTAAAAAGAATGGTTAAACTTGACCCTATTTCATGATAAACCTAACAATGACAAAACATACAGGTAACACTCAGTACCAGGGCCAAAATATGAAGTATATAAACATCCATTGAAACCAAGTCTTTAGGTATATATATATATAGGTTATATAATATTACTGTGACAAAGGTTCAATTCAAATGAAAGAATGTTCACTATAAAATATATCTGTTAATCACAACCTCCACATTAGTCATATAAACGAGTGATCTACATCATAATTCCGTTAAAAAAAAGTATATACTATCTCCCAACTAACCCCCAATAGAGGAAAAGTCTCTAAAACATACATACTTTCCCCATTACAAAACTTTAATGAGTCATTACAAATTTATGGAAGTCATTAGCCTTCCAGCCCTCAACAGGAGGAGCACATTATATTGCCATACGAATATCGCACATGAAACATGTTCAATACTGCTGTACTGTTCTTTAAATAAAATATACAAAAAAAAAAAATTACAGAACTAAGGATGGGATTAATGGATACAATTTCTTGTATATAATTTTTTTATTGTATTGAACCTTTGTCATATGTCATGTTATATGTAAATTTTATATATATGTAAGGTTTTGAATCATGAATGTGTATACAGTGGACCCCCGGTTAACGATTTTAATCCGTGCAAGAGGGCTCATCGTTATGCGAAATAATCGTTATGCGAATGAATTTTCCCCATAAGAAATAATGGAAATAAAATTAATCCGTGCAAGACGCCCAAAAGTATGAAAAAAAATTTTTTTTACCACATGAAATGTTAATTTTAATACACACAAACTGAAAAAGGCATGCACAATTAAATGACACTTACTTTTATTGAAGATCTGGTGATGATTGATGGATGGGAGGAGGGGGGAGAGCATTATCTTCTTACTGTTTAGAAGGGGAATCCCCCTTTCCATTACGACTTGAGGTAGCAAGTCCTTTTCGGGGTTACTTCCCTTCTTCTTTTAATGCCACTAGGACCAGCTTGAGAGTCACTGGACCTCTGTCGCACAACAAATCTGTCCATAGAGCTCTGTACCTCCCGTTCCTTTACGATTTGTCTAAAATGGGCCACAACATTGTCATTGAAATAGTCACCAGCACGGCTTGCAACAGCTGTGTCAGGGTGATTTTCATCTATAAAGGTTTTGCAGTTCAACCCACTGTGCACACATTTCCTTAATCTTTGAAGTAGGCACAATGGATTCCACAACTGGCATAGGCTTCTCAGGGTTAGCCCCAAACCCTTCAAAATCTTTCTTAATTTCCATACTAATTCTCACCCTTTTTACCACAGGGTTGGCACTAGAAGCTTTCTTGGGGCCCATGGTCACTTATTTTCCAGAAACAGCACCGAAAATACTGTAATAATACGAAATATTCCGAGTGTATGCTTGGATGTTACCGCGGAGGCTGGCTGGTAAACAATGGGACGGAGCGGCACATGTGAGGCTGGCTGAGGGCACATTGGACGCGTCCTCGACGAAAATCGGTATTGCGGGTTTTTAATCGGTATGCGGGGCAAAAATTTTGCGATAAAAGTAATCGTTATGCGGAAAAATCGCTATGCGATGCCATCGTTATGCGGGGGTCCACTGTATATTTCAGTTCACGACCCTGTTACTGTGTTTATTTTTAGCTATGTTCTTGCTGTAAGTTATTGTTGTATTTATTTATTTATTTATTATAAATTTGTGCACACATACAGAGGTACAAAAAAAAATACAGATAAGAGCAGTATGCCAAAGCCACTTATACTATGCATAGCATTACGGGCTGGCTTAAAATTAACTTAAGATTAACTAAGCAATGATGAAGTCAGTGATAAAACATTAATGCAAACAGATTACTATAAAGCACAAGTGAGTATTACAAAGACAGGTCATATGAAGGATTCTGTAAGGTAGTGTATTTAAAAATAATAAAGTTAGATTCGGTTTTAGGTTTAACATTTATGTGATATAATTGTGAGAAACATTTAAGATATACAATTTATAAGGTTCAGTTATTCAGTATTTATTTGGTTTTGGGTGAGTAAGTGATCTTTGAGTAGAGACTTGAATTTATAAACAGGTAGTGTTTCTTTTATATTTACAGGTAATGAATTCCAGATTTTAGGGCCTTTTATGTGCATTGAGTTTTTGCATAGTGTGAGATGAACACGAGGAACATCAAAGAGTGATCTGTGCCTTGTGTTATGGTCATGTGTTCTGTTGAGGTTGGCAAGGAGATGTTTGAGGGGAGGGTTAATATCAGAGTTAAGTGTTCTATGTATGTAATAGGTGCAGTAATAAGTATGGATGTTTTGTATGGTGAGTGGGGTTTAGTGTATTGTATATTGGGGGAGTGTGCTGCCTGTAGTGAGAATTTGTTATCATTCTAACTGCAGCCTTTTGTTGGGAAATTTTAGTGGTCTGAGATGGTTAATTGTTGTTGAGCCCATGCACAAATTCCATAGGTGAGATAGGGGAAAATAAGAGAGTGATATAGGGCCAGGAGGGCTGACTGTGGAACATAGTACCGTATCTTCGATAGTATGCCTACAGTCTTGGAAATTTTCTTAGAAATTTGTTGTTTGTGTTTGAAATTTGAGTCTATTATCAAGGTGGATTCCTAAGAATTTTCCCCTCTGTTAGCTTTGTGATAGGTGATCCGTTTATCATTATGTTAAGAGGGACATCTGTAGCTCTGTTACCAAACTGAATGAAGTAGGTTTTGTCAATGTTTAGTGTAAGTTTGTTAGTCCTCATCCAGGTAGATATTTTCTGTAATTCGGTATTTACAGTATTGGCTAGTGTGACTGGGCTCGGGTGAGAGAAGACGTATGTAGTGTCATCTGCAAATAGTGTGGGTTTGAGTAATTGCGAGTATATAGGTGCAATCCTTTTTGTCAGGTATTTTGTCGGGTCTATTTTGTCAGTGTATGTACCTTTTGTGTCGGGTCTATTTTGTCAGTGTACGTACCTTTTGTGTCGGGTCTATTTTGTCAGTGTACGTACCTTTTGTGTCGGGTCTATTTTGTCAGTGTACGTACCTTTTGTGTCTGGTCTATTTTGTCAGTGTACGTACCTTTTGTGTCGGGTCTATTTTGTCAGTGTACGTACCTTTTGTGTCGGGTCTATTTTGTCAGTGTACGTACCTTTTGTGTCGGGTCTATTTTGTCAGTGTACGTACCTTTTGGATTGAGATCCATACTGTTTCCTGTTTATTTTTGTTACGCTGTATTGGTTTTAAATAATTTTTTTCTTTTTATATTTTAAGTAGTTCGACTTCAGTTCTCACAAACTAGTATTTAAAAAAGGGGTGTCAAGGAACCTCTTAGTTGCTCTGAAGAAGCCATCCAAAGCTTCAAAGAAATTAAAAGGATATTTTCCAACCCCCCTGTCCTAAAATTACCCGATATTAATAAAATATTTTGTCTCCGAACAGATGCTTCCCATGACTCAAGAAATCGTAATGACACGATTGCAAACAAACCATACCCCCAGCCGGGATTGAACCCGCGGTCATAGAGTCTCAAAACTCCAGCCCGGGCTGGAGTTTTGAGACTCTATGACCGCGGGTTCAATCCCGGCCGGGGGTATGCTTTGATGCTTCCCATTCTGGACTCGGGGCTGTACTGCTTCAGTATTATGAGGAGACTCCTTTCCCAGTATCTTTTGCCAGTAAGAAGCTTCTGCCCAGAGAAGAAAGATATTCCACTGTGGAGAAACAATGTTATGCATTAGTATAGGGTATAAGTAGATTCAAATACTACCTATAAGGAAAACCCCTTGTGCTTGAAACAGATCACAAGCCACTGATGTACTTGGAGAACTTTAAGGTTCAAATAGCAGACTCTTGATGGGGTTTAGCTGTTCAGCCCTATAAGTTTAAAGTTGGATATACAGTGGACCCCCGCATAACGATGGCATCACATAGCGATTAATCCGCATACCGCTTGCTTTAATCGCAAAAATTTTGCCGCGCATACCGATTAAAAACCCGCTCACCGATTTTCGTCCGAGACGCGTCCAATGTGCGCCCTCAGCCAGCCTCACATGTGCCGCCCGTGCCATTGTTTACCAGCCAGCCTCCGCGGTAACATCCAAGCATACACTCGGAATATTTCGTATTATTACAGTGTTTTCGGTGCTGTTTCTGGAAAATAAGTGACCATGGGCCCCAAGAAAGCTTCTAGTGCCAACCGTACACCAATAAGGGTGAGAATTACAATAGAAATGAAGAAAGAGATCATTGATAAGTATGAAAGTGGAGTGCGTATTGCCGACCTAGTCAAGTTGTACAAGAAACCCCAATCAAACCATCGCTACTATTGTGGGCACCAGAAAGACAATCAAGGAAGCTGTTCTTGCCAAAGTTTAACTGTGTTTTCGAAAACAAAGATTGCAAGTGATGGAAGATGTTGAGAGACTCTTATTGGTGTGGATAAATGAAAAACAGCTAGCAGGAGATAGCGTCTCTCAAGCGATCATATGTGAAAAGGCTAGGAAGTTGCATGAGGATTTAATTAAAAAAATGCCTGCAACTAGTGATGATGTGAGTGAATTTAAGGCCAGCAAAGGTTGGTTTGAGAGATTTAAGAAGCGTAGTGGCATCCATAGTGTGATAAGGCATGGTGAGGCTGCCAGTTCGGACCACAAAGCGGCTGAAAAATATGTGCAGGAATTCAAGGAGTACATAGACAGTGAAGGACTGAAACCTGAACAAGTGTTTAATTGTGATGAAACAGGCCTGTTCTGGAAGAAAATGCCAAGCAGGACCTACATTACTCAGGAGGAAAAAGGCACTCCCAGGACATAAGCCTATGAAGACAGGCTTACTCTTCTCATGTGTGCCAATGCTACTGGTGATTGCAAAGTGAAGCCTTTATTAGTGTATCACTCTGAAACTCCCAGAGCGTTCAGGCAAAAGAATGTCCTCAAGGATAATTTGTGTGTGCTGTGGAGGGCAAACAGTAAGGCATGGGTCACTAGGGACTTTTTCTATAACTGGTTACACCATGCATTTGCCCCCAATGTGAAAGATTACCTAACTGAAAAGAAATTAGAACTTAAGTGCCTCTCTGGTGTTAGACAATGCCCCTGGTCATCCTACAGACGTGGCAGAGCGACTTTATGGGGACATGAGCTTCATTAAGGTGAAGTTTTTGCCTCCTAATACCACTCCTCTCCTGCAGCCCATGGACCAGCAGGTTATTGCAAACTTCAAAAAACTGTACACAAAAGCTCTGTTTGAAAGGTGCTTTGTAGTAACCTCAGAAACTCAACTGACTCTAAGAGAGTTTTGGAGAGATCACTTTAATATCCTCAATTGTGTAAACCTTATAGGTAAGGCTTGGGAGGGAGTGACTAAGAAGACCTTGAACTCTGCTTGGAAGAAACTGTGGCCAGAATGTGTAGACAAAAGGGATTTTGAAGGGTTTGAGGCTAACCCTGAGAGGATTATGCCACTTGAGGAATCCATTGTGGCATTGGGAAAGTCCTTGGGGTTGGAGGTTAGTGGGGAGGATGTGGAAGAGTTGGTGGAGGAGGACAATGAAGAACTAACCACTGATGAGCTGATAGATCAACTTCAACAGCAAGAGGCCAGACCTGAGGAAACTGGTTCAGAGGAGGGGAGAGAGAAATTGAAGAAGTTGCCTACTACAAAGATTAAGGAAATCTGTGCAAAGTGGCTTGAAGTGCAAACCTTCATGGATGAAAATCACCCTCACACAGCTATTGCAAGCCGTGCTGGTGATTATTACACTGAAAATGTTGTGAAACACTTTAGGGAAGTCATAAAGGAACGAGAGGTAC
This sequence comes from Cherax quadricarinatus, assembly GCF_026875155.1. Classification (NCBI taxonomy): domain Eukaryota; kingdom Metazoa; phylum Arthropoda; class Malacostraca; order Decapoda; family Parastacidae; genus Cherax; species Cherax quadricarinatus. The sequence continues at coordinate 7,204,963 of NC_069492.1, read as the reverse complement.
AGGCCACTATGGACAGATATCTTGTGCGAAAGAAGTCCAGTGACTCTGAAGCTGGCCCTAGTGGCATTAAAAGAAGAAGGGAAGTAACCCCAGAAAAGGACTTGCCACCTCAAGTCTCAATGGAAGGGGATTCCCCTTCTAAACACTAACACTCTCTCCCCTCCTCCCATCCCATCAATCATCACCAGATCTTCAATAAAAGTAAGTGTCATGTAAGTGTGCATGCCTTTTTCAGTTTGTGTGTATTAAAATTAACATTTCATGTGGTAAAAAAATTTTTTTTTCATACTTTTGGGTGTCTTGCACGGATTAATTTTATTTCCATTATTTCTTATGGGGAAAATTCATTCACATACCAATTATTTCGCATAACAATTACCCCTCTTGTACGGATTAAAATCGTTATGCGGGGGTCCACTGTATATCTGGCTCAGAAAAACCACTTTTCAGATTGGCTGAGCTGAGGTTGTACATAGTTCTTTTCCCTGTTAATTTACTTACTGACTCTGTCCATAAGTTTTGGAAGGGGGTATTGTGAGGGAAAAGTGGGTGTAAGTGGGGTTAGGGTTGTTCAGGCAACCAGAAACCATTAGCGAATTACGTCGCGCACCCCCCCCCTCTAGTGGGCTGGGGCAGAACTCTAGTTCCTGGTGTCTGATTTGTTTCAATTTCTACTCTGGGTAGTATTGACCTTACCTGGTGTGGGTTGAAGTTTGGAGAGTCATTTCACCTCCACTCTTCTGATCAGGTCAGGTGATCTACCAGGAGTATTACTGTTAGTTGCTTTCTTTAGTTTGCTGGTTACCAGTAATGATTTTGGCATTTACCACTTTCATTCTTAAATGTTATATTATCATAACCATTGGTAACCAATTTATTTTTTCTTATTACCAGCTCTGTTCATGGCGTGGTCATCCAGGATAGACGCCAGATAGAGTAGCAAGACACTTGTTAATTCGACTACTACCGGCCCTTATTTATTCTACTTGTGGTGCTCCAACCAAGTGGTAGAAGAGATTCCAAAACATCGGACTGTTACCATCTGCCCAGGACAACCTACATCATGTTTAACATCAGCGATCTGTCCAGGACCTTACCTACTCCTGCCCAACTACAGCACCAGAACCAGAGGCCATTTTTCTTATATTTAAATTTAAAGTAAAATCCTCAAAAGTCATTATTCTCATTTTTCCTAGAGTGCTTTCTTTATTTTTCCATTAATTTTTTGTTCAGATGGAAGGTGTTCCACTGACAAGCCACACAGCACAACCATAGTTGAATATAAATAACTAATGGATGAGGGGAATCAAATTGTTTAATGTCTTGTAAGGCAATGAGGGAATCTGATATGATCACAAATGTCGAAGGAGGCATATATGTAACACCAAGAAGCACTATGAGGATGGCATACAACTCTGCAGTAAAAATACTAACCAAGTCTAACAAATGTCCTTGGACAATATCGTCAGGAAACACTGCCATGAACCCAACACCATTATTATAATCAAAAAGAAGCGCTAAGCCACAAGGGCTATACAGTGCCCCAACACCATCAGAAGATTTAGAACCATCTGCATAAACAGCAACAGAATGAGCATGCGATCCGAAGTGACCAAGAAAAAGAAAGAAGCAGTAATAGGTAAAAGAGCTTTGGCACACAGCAGTAAGGGAGAACAGACACATTATTGGAACCTCCCAAGGGGATAGGGAAAAGGCAGACGCTAAATGAACATACAAGGGAGACAAGTGGAGAGAAGACCAGAGTGAAGACAAAGGGAAAATGGAGTAAGCAGGGGCGTCGAACAAATAATGGACTTTTACTAATGTCCGAGACCAACCTATATGTAAACAGAACACAAAGGTCATTAGAGCAGAAAAAGTAACGAAGGAAATGAGCATCATGACGATCAGCTAAGGAAGAGACATTCACCTCAGCATAGAGGCTTTCAACAGGGGATGAACAAAAGGAACTAAGGTATAAACGTAGACCATGATGATGAAAGGGATCTTAGAGCGGTAAGAGAAGCTGCAGAATAGACTTTGTCTCCATAATCCAGCTTAGACAAGACTAGGGTGGAATGCAAACAGAGGAGAGTCCAGTGATCTGCACCCCATGAACGATGTGCAAGAATTTTCAGGAGATTCAGCTGACATGGAAAGCAGCTGTCAAAGAGAAAATGTGCGGTTTCCATGTCAACCAGTGATTCAAGAGAAGGCAAAGAACCTTGACTGTATCACGTTCTGGAATACGTGAGCCATGTAAATACAATGGAATATTAGGGACAAGAGGACATCTAGTGAAGGCGATGAAATGGGTTTTTGTACTATAAAATTTAAATCCATGAGAAGTGGCCCAATGGGAAACCTGGTCAATCGCATCCTGAAGGTAGGCCGCTATCGGGTAAGTCAGCTCCTGCATAAGCTATAGCAAAGTCGTCCACATAAAGTAATGACCAAATATGCAAGCCAAAAGAAAAAGGGTAGTGCTAAGGACACAACCTTGTGGGATACCCTCAGCCTGAACAAAGTCTGAGGAAAGGGAGGCACCAACCCGGACATGAAAATGTCTTAGGTAAGAAAGCAGTAAGGAAAGTTGGCAGATTACCGCAGAGGCCTACATAGTGGGCTTGGGCTAAAATGTTGTACCTCTAAGTGGTGTTGTATGCCTTCTCAAGATCCAAAAAGACTGCTAGGATGGAGTGTTTGTTAGCAAAGATATTTTGCACATATGTATCTAACTGGAGCAAGGGGTCCAAAGTAGTGGCCCTTGCAAAAGCCATATTGGTGAGGAGACAGACTATAGTCTCCAAATACCATATCAGACTTTTATTAACCAATTGTTCCATCACCTTGCAGATTACACTGATCAGAGCAGTGAGAGGAATCAAGCCCCGAGGTGCCTTGTTTGCGAAAGGGTAGGACAATGGCAGATTTCCATTGTTGAGGGAGAATCCCTCGTGTTCAAATAAGATTGAAAAGACGCAAATGGGCTGAAAGGGCAGTAGAATGCAGATGCTGTAGCATACTGATATGAATGTCATCAGGTCCAGCTGCCGATAACTGGCAGGCAGAAAGTGCGGATTCTAGCTCTAGGAGAGTGAAAGGTATGTTGTACGGTTTCATTCCATTAGAGGAGAAATCCAACAGCAATTGCTCCTTGGCAGACTTAGATGCAAGAAATGAGGGACAAAGGTGAAGCCCTTAGGAGACACAGACAAGATGGTTCCTGAGTTCCATGGCAACTTAGAGGTTCTTCAAGACAAACACCAGCAACCCACAAAACGGGAGTTGGGCTGGGAGTGTACTTGCCACACAACTTCCGTACCTTCTTCTAAACTGCACACATAGGGGAAGACGAGGTAATGGTAGACAGTCTTGCTAACAAGTGAGTTTAGCCTTGCATATGATGCGGCAAGCAACTGCCCTTGCCCACTTAAAATTAAGATGATTTGAGGTCAGATTATATTGATAATGGCCTCACGCAGCACATTTCAAAGCACTGCACGGGCACTTGCAGGAGACAACCAATGCCACATGTCTGAGAATGCCTGCCTGAGGTTTGAGGAATAGAATGTGATGCCACAGTCAAAACTAATGTCGAAAACTGGTGCACTAGTTCATCAATAGAGGATGAAAGAGGGTCCCCACAAAAAGTGGTAAGATGAGAGTACAAGTCCCAATTCATTCATGCAAATTGCCAACGAGGGCTATGAGGCGATCGGGAATATGTAGTAGAAGTATGCAGAATGGGAAAGTGATCACTGTCGTGTAAATCTGGGACAACAGACTAAGTCCAACTGACGAGGAACAGATAGAAAGATCAATGCAAGAGAGAGACTGAGTGCAAGAGTCAAAATGGGTAAGAGCACCCATATTTAAAACATGAAGAGAAGTCTCCAGTTGATCACTACAAGTCACAGTGGGACCCTCCCCACAGATGATGGCGAGTGTTAAAATCGCCTTACAACAAGATGGGCGGCAGTAGAGATCAAAAATGCAATATCTGAGACAAAGAATGCACAGGAGGGAGAAAGATAGAGAGCAAATTGTATACCATCTGTGCAAATAAATACGAGCTGCAGTATAATGCAGAAGAGAACAAACAAAAACTTGTTGATATGGTATACCAACATGCACAAGAAGCACTTTCTTATTAAATGATTAATCAGGAAAGGGATCAGAATAATGTAACAGCACATAGCCCGAAACGGAGCAAATAACAGTTGAACGAATTTTGGGCTCTTGTAACCTGACACATATTGGGGAAAACTGGGAGAACAACACTTGGAGCTCTCCAAAAATTACCCGAGGCTACGAATATTCCATTGTAAATAAGACATTATTTACAAAGACAGGTATGCCAACAAGGAGGAGCAATAAAATCTGTGGGCTATTAGTATCAGTAAAGTCAATGTTTGGGGGCAACAGTAAGTGTGTAAGCAAGGAGGAATCAGAATGCTGTGAAGGAAAAGATTGTTGTGAGGGTCATGAAAAGGAACGGGTAGAAGGTGGCATGTCAGTGTGCATCAAGGGGGAGAGGAACGGTTTTGCCCTTAAGTAGTATTTGAAACCTAGACAACATGTTTCTTTTCGCCTTTTTCCTTAAAGTTTGATAGAAAAAAAATAAGTTATATTCTATAGGTCTTACATTCCTTTTTCTACAAATTTGGTAAGATTTACAATATTCTAGTTGACATCAGACAAAAGATAGAACTAGATAATCATCAAATAAAAGGGGATGAGTGAAATGTCAATAGACTTCATTATACAAAATGTTGATATTTTTTTTTTTTTTTTGAGGAAAAAAATCCATAAAAACAAAACGGTAATACATATCATAAATCCCTTCTTTAGCTTCATAGAACCATCACTCCTCAATAACATGTGATAAAACCATGATGCTCCTAAAAAAATTCTTTGCAGGAGACGGAAAATAACATCAATAACTTATTCTCGAGTTATTCACATACATTTTGCGTGAAACTCTAGGGTCGCCACGCACCACCTCTCACCGACCATCACAACTCTACTCTCATCAGTGACTCGTAAGTCACTGAGGTACTAGTTGTGTGTACAGTGATCACTAGCTGACTCAGATGATGCCAACAAGTATATTTGGATAGAAACGATCATAAAAATCATAATTTTTGGAGAAAAAAAAACCTGAATTGGCATCCTGTCGTCTTGATGACCTCAGCGACAAAAAAAAAAAAAAATCGGAAAAGATACTTAGAAATGTGCTAGAAACAAGCTGATTACATCAAAATGATGCCAGAATTATGCACTATTTTTTTCAAAATTTTTCGAATTTTTTTCAGAGATAGTCTCACAGAGCGTTCATCCCCACCTCAAGAGTTTCACCTATGCAATATAGTTGGAGATAGTGTCAAGTCTCACAGCCGATAAGGAAGATGCTAATACCATGATTTCAGAGACAGATGAGGTAGAGCAAGAAGAGAGCTGGGAGACTATGGAGGGAACCAAAGAAGTCTGAGAGGGGCAGGGAGAATGAACCTGGAGACATGCACTGGCAGGGGCAGAAGAATCCTGCAGTGGAATAGGAGAGGAAGGAGGCTGGAAGGTAACTAAGAAGACTGAGTGGGGGAACAGGAGAAGAGGGGACTACACAAGGGAGGTTAACCTCCATCATCATGTGAGAGTTAGAAACAGGTGAGAGCTAGGCACTGAGGTAGAAGATAGATTCAACTTCACAGGTGATAGGCATGAAGGTGTAGGAATATGAAATTGCAAATATCAAACTTAGGCTGAAGGAATTTTACAGGAGACAAGAATCACAGGAAAAACTAAAAGCCCTAAACGAAACTGAAAAAAAACCATAACACTTCTACTCTTATGCCAAATCTAAGGGAAAAACAACATCCAGTATTGGGCCCCCTGCTTAGGCGTGTTCAGCGAGCCACTGCCCAGACTAAGGGTCGACAGTCCATATGAATTCTTTATGAACGAAACCCAAAATTTGGTCATCTCAAAAATCTCGGATATTATCCTAGCTCCACAAGATTTTGAAAAGGCAATGCCATGCCCATGCACTCTGCCCCAGGCCCAGATTCATGGCACTCCATGTTTATCAAACAGTGCAGAAAGCCTTCAGTATTCTATGGATAGGGAGCATGGACACAGGGGGTCATCTCACACACACTTAAAACAACAGACATAGCCCCACTCCTACAAAGGGGCAGTAAAGCAACTGCAAAGAACTACAGACCGATAGCACTAACATCCCATATCATAAAAATCTGAGAGTTCTATGAAGCAAGATTGCCAACCACCTAGATACCCATCAGTTACACAACCCAGGGAAACACGAGTTTAGAGCAGGTCGCTGCTGCCTGTCCCAGCTTCTAGACCACTATGACAATGTCCTGGGTGCTGTAGAGAATAAACAAAACACAGATGTAGTATACTATACAGACTTTGCTAAAGCTTTCAACAAGTGCGACCATGATGTAATAGCACACAAAATGCAGGATAAAGGAATAAAAGGAAAAGTTGGTAGATGGATCTATAACCTCCTGACAAATAGAACACAAAGAGTAATAGCAAACAGAGTAAAGTCCCAGGCAGCTACAGTAAAAAGCTCTGTTCCACAAGGCACAGTACTCACTCCCATTCTATTCCTCATCCTTATTTATGGCATAGACAGAGATGTAAGTCATAGCTCCATGTCTTCTTTTGCGGATGACACCAGGATTGTCATGGCAGTAACCTGCGTCGAAGACACTGTGAGACTCCAAGCGGACATCAACCAAATCTTCGAATGGGCCACTCAAAACAATATGAAGTTTAGCAAGGAGAAATTTCAACTACTGAGATATGGAAAACTTGAGTAAATTAAAAATGTATCAGGGTATACGACAAATTCTAACCATATAATAGAGCAAAAAAGTAATGCGAATAACCTGCGAGTGGTAATGTCAGAAGATCTCGCCTTCAAAGACCACAACAATGTATCTATCACATCTAGGAAAATGATAGGATGGGTAATGAGAACCTTCAAAACTAGGGACACCAAGCCCATGATGAATCTCTTCAAATCGCTTGTTCTCTCTAGGCTGGAATACTGCTGTACACTAACGGCCCCCTTTAATGCTGGCGATATTGCTGACCTGGAGAGTGTACAAAGAACTTTCACGGCACACATTAAATTACTGGGAATGGTTGAAGGTCCTTGATCTGTATTCCCTGGAATGCAGGTGAGAGAGATACAGTAGGACCCCACTTATACAGCAAGTTAGGTTCCAGGCTACTGCCAGAAAGCAGAATGTCATTTTTTCCACTTATAAATGTCAGGTAACAAGTTTACACTAACATAAATTACGTTAGCAATAGAACTAGGCATTAAAAACAATAAAGAGTAAAATACACACACAGTACACCCACTACTTAACTTAAAATATTTGTAGTCTTATTAATGTAGGGTGAGAGGTGAGTTTAATTTGTAGGAAGTAAGGTCTGGGAGGTATGGTAGCCAGCCAGGTCAGCCCACTCCACCAACACATAACATAATACGATATTTAATTAAAGCTTCCCAGAGTGATAAAATACATATACAGTACATTCATTAATTACCTTAAAATATTTGTAGTCTTAATGTAGAGTGAGAGATGAGTTTTATTTTTAGGAAGTCAGGTTTGGGAAGTATGGTAGCCAGCCAGGGCAGCCCTCCCCACTCCACCCACACATAATGTAAACAAACCAGATGAACGCGTCTGGTTTTCGTCACTTTACATCGTGTACAAGTTGTCTCCACATTGATACAGTAGAATAAATAAAGACAAACAGTCCCATTCTCACCATTTTTAGAAGAAATGACGCCATGAGTGAAGGAATATTTAGGTACACATACGTATAATTATCAGTTATAATAATGATGTAGGTATATAGTCCGCCTGGGCTACATACCTATACCTACCTACATAGCTACACGATATTTAACTTGGCCCAGAGCCATATTACCATCAACATACCATGTTCATTAAGTTTAATCATTTCTAACAACTACCTTCAGATACCATCACAGCAAAGGGAGAAGTAATGAATAATTCATGCCGAGAATTGTAAACAAAAGTGTTATGTATTAAGGGGAGTGACGTAATGTTTTCCCTCCGCCCGGCTACTACACCTCCATAGTATATAAACATAAAATGTTTATAGGCTATATAACATGTTTCTTATATAATTTTGGAGAAAATATCATGGATGGATTAATGAAAATGTCTATATTTATGTAAAATTAGACATTTAATGTGCCAAAGAGTGATTATTATTACATAATAAAGAGAATGTAAACAAACCTGGTGGTGCATGCCATATTTGAAAGATTGCTTGCCCTATAGAAAGTTTTGGTCATAATTTGAGATTGCCATATTACGGAATGCCATAAGGCAAAACACCGAAAAGTGGGGCCCTACTGTAAGATAATACAGTGGACCTCCGGTTTACGATCACCTCCCAATGCGACCAATTATGTAAGTGTATTTATGTAAGTGCGTTTGTACATGTATGTTTGGGGGTCTGAAATGGACTAATCTAATTCACAATATTCCTTATGGGAACAAATTCGTTCAGTACTGGCACCTGAACATACTTCTGGAATGAAATAATATCGTAAACCGGGGGTCCACTGTATACATTTGGAAGGTCCTAGAGGGATTGGTGCCAAACCTGCACACGAAAAACACTCCCTATGAAAACAAAATACATGGCAGATGCAGCATTCCCCCAATGAGAAGCAGGGGTGCCATGAGTACAGCGAGAGACAACACTATAAGTGTCCGAGGCCCAAGACTGTTCAACTGCCTCCCAGTATGCAAAAGGGAGATTACCAATAGACCCCTGGCTGTCTTCAAGAAGGCACTGGACAGGCACTTAAAGTCAGTACCTGACCAACTGGGCTGTGGTTCATACGTCAGTTTGCGTGTGGCCAGAAGTAACAGCCTGGTTGGTCAGTCCCTGATCCACTACAAGGCCTGGTCTCAGACCAAGCCACGGGGGCACTGACCCCCAAAACCATCTCCAGGTAAACCTTATTCGGGGAAGCCAGACACCTTAAGGTGTGCTAGAGGCAGAGGCATTAACAGAAACGGGTGGCATCTCGGCACCTGGAGCAGCTGATGAAGCGACACCAGCAGAAGGTACAAGGGATTGAGAAGAGTCTAGAGAATGGTCCAATAATGAAGCCAGGCCAGAACAGATGTGGGAACAGAAAGGGGCCATGGAGGAGGACGGGGGTTGTCACAAACTGAAGACTCCATGATAGTGGTGCTTCTTTCTAGTTATTTTAAAGATAAAAAGAAGGAAAGAAAAAAAAAAGAGGGACAGTCACTAGAAGGCATGGAAGGGCTGTAAGTTCTTCCCCTCATCTGAGAGTGCCTCGAGCCCATGAGCAGTGCAGATGCAGCGTGGAACCCGTGCCATACCCTACCCTTCATGCCATAAATCAGCACTCCAGGATAGCGATCTAGCCACCTCAGTGGACAAAGGAAAGGGTTTACCTGGAGAGGGTTTTGGGGGTCAGTGCCCCTGTGGCCCGGTCTGAGACCAGGCTTCATGATGGTTCAGGGTCTGATCAACCAGGCTGTTACTGCTGGCTGCACGCAAGCTGATGTACGAACCACAGCCCGGTTGGTCAGGTACTGACTTTAGGTGCCTGTCCAGTACCTTCTTGAAGACAGCAAGGGGTCTATTGGTAGTGGTCAGAAACCTGCCACAAAGCATACCTCCTTTGGCTGTCACCTCCCAGAACTGACAGGCAGCCTCTGCAGGACACCCTGCACACTTTTCGAAGATCCAGGAAGGGAGTAGGGCACTTCCAGACAATTCAGATTCCATGGCAAACTACAACACCCCTAAGGGACTTCATGGAGTGGGATGAACCCCAGCACACTTCCCTCTACTTAGAAACCTTAATTACAGAGGGGAGGAACCCAGAAACTACAAACATGACAGGAAAAGGGGAGGGTTGGGAGGGGGAGGAAAGGAGGAAAAAAAGGGGGATGGGGATGATGGGATAGGGAAGGAAGGATTGGGGGGGTATTTAGGATCGGTCTGAGGAAGGAGGCCATAGGGTTTAATTCCCTAGACCAAGAGCCTCTTTGCCACATCAAGGACCCCCCTCCTTGAAGAGGCTAAGTGTGCACAATAAGGTTGTTATGCAAGTTGCTGTATTGCTGTTTAAATGTATGGAGAAGTGTGCTATTATTTGATAAACATAATTGTAAATCATAATGTACTGAACTAGGGGTAAATGTAAACCATAACTTTAGAAATATGCTATGTATTTTGTGGGAACTGTAAAGCAGTTTAAACTGTGGAATATAAGATATCCTGTTGGGGATTCATTTTTCAACTGTGTGGGGTCACGGCGTCTGTAAGCGTGGGTGGCGAATGGGAGCCAGTCAAGTGGAGGCAGCATGGAGTGAAGGCTGGTGAGATGGTGTGTATTTAAGCTAAGTTTTGTAGTTCTGTACTCCTTTTGTTTAGCCAACTAAGCCATAGGCTCCTTTATATGATACTTACCAGCATGCTCACCTGGGCTTTGATATGATCAGGGTTCTGTGGGATGAGTGAGGACTGATGAAATAGGATGAGTTGGTCTCAGGAGGAGAGTAAGGGACAGCGTCTGCTGGGCACCAGCCCCATAGGTACAGGTGTCTTTGTTTTGCGTTGACTCTCCAGCCGCAGGCTCCCTATGTACCTTTATTTGGGCGTCTAGGCTTAGAGCAATATGAGGGTGTTTTTTCTAGTGTGTGTTTATATTGTTAGTAATAAATGCATATTTTTCAAACAAGGAATTTTCCCTAAACCCTCTGATAACCAACCCATTGATGCATTAAATGCTGGTTTAGTGCTTTTGTTTTGACTGGGATAACCCTGGGTGGCCTAGGTTTACACGAGATGTGAGTAACTTTTACCTTTGCCCTTAGACAAAGCTTTAAGCCCCAAGGAGCTCTCACTTTCTTCATAACAAAGGCTAACAGATTACTAGGATTTATTTCAAGAAGTACAAGTAACAGAGGTCCAAGTTATTTTACATCTCTATCCATCACTAGTGAGGCCTCATTTGGATTATGCCGCTCAGCTTTGGTCTCCTTACTACAGGATGAATATAGATTCATTGGAGAACATACAGAGAAGAATGGCTAAAATTATTTGTATAAGGAATCTCCCATATGAATACAGAGCATTGGATCTTAACTCTCTGGAAAGGCATAGAATGAGGGGAGATATCATCGAAGTCTGTAAGTGGATGATGGTCATAAACAAAGGTGATATTAATAAAGTACTGAGGGTGTCAAACCAGGTAAGAACCAGAAATAATGGATTTAAGTTGGATAAATTTAGATTTTGAAAGGACATAGGTAAGTACTGGTTTTTGAGCAGAGTTGTGGATGCATGGAACAATTTTATGAGTAGAATGATCAAGGCTAGGACCTTGGGTAGCTTTAAAAAGAGATTGGACAAACATATGATTGGGAGAGGCTGGGTTTGAATGGTGTCGTAGTTCTTTCTTCTTTTAACACACGTGTCGTACTTACGGGACTAAATTCTTGGGTACCTTGGGGTACGAGTGGTTTTGATAAGGACCTGCCTTGTATGGGCAGTATTCCTCCATTCTTATGTTCTCATGTATTGTTAGTGAGCAAACTGTAAAGAATGCCACGAGTCATGCACTTTCCATTGCCACTCCTGGATGTGTAGGCAACCACCAGTAATAAGTCAGAAAAAAAGAGCCTCTAACAGTTTCTCATCAGAGCATCACCTGATATTTACTCACATAATTCAGTTTCTATTAGGTGGAGTAATACACCCACTACCGGACTACATAGTAAACACACGCACTACCGATGAAAGCTACATTAGGTGGAGTAATACACCCACTGCAGCACTACCGATGAAAGCTACATTAGGTGGAGTAATACACCCACTGCAGCACTACCGATGAAAGCTACATTAGGTGGAGTAATACACCCACTGCAGCACTACCATGAATCAGCTACTATTAGGTGGAGTAATACACCCACTGCAGCACTACCAATGAAAGCTACATTAGGTGGAGTAATACACCCACTGCAGCACTACCGATGAAAGCTACATTAGGTGGAGTAATACACCCACTGCAGCACTACCAATGAAAGCTACATTAGGTGGAGTAATACACCCACTGCAGCACTACCAATGAAAGCTACATTAGAACTGAGTAGAAAGCAATTCCTTTTCATTCTGTCTGGGAGATAAATTTTGCAAGAGAAATGTCCCCATAAGAAGAGGTCGGGGTAATTAAGTGTGGCATAGATGCCCCTTGAAGAAAATGCAATAGTGATAATACAGTGAATTAAAGTGTCTACAAAATAGCAGAGTATGCAACAGTCACCTCCATGACATTACTGTGACTGATTGTTGCTCTCAAAACACCTCCCATCAATTGTCAACCTCACCAAAGATACAATAGTGATGGTACAGTAAACTAGAGAGCCAGCACAACACCACAGTCCACAACAGTCACCTCCTTTATGTTACTGTGGTCAACTGCTGCTCTCAATACATTCATCCCACTCTCAACTTCACCAAAGATATTGCTATACTGATTATATGTGGCATCCCTGGTGATAATGGTGAACTGGGTACTAAAGTGACTCCCTTGCCACCACGGTGATGACACAGCACCAACTTTGCCTGATTCCCGGTACTCATCCTGCTGATCAGACAGCAGTGGGGCTCCTCCCTTTCCATTATTATGCTGGTAGTCTCCACCTGTAACACTTTCTCCTGGTTCACCTTTGTACTCTACTTTAAAAAATGTTGTGTTGTGGTAGGATGGACCTCTCTCGCCAGAAGACAACCACACAAACTGTGTGGCCAGCCCAGTGTCAGGAGTCAGGCGGATGTGAACTCTGCCTCTGGTTAAACCAGCCCATGCAAGGTCAAGAAATACCAGGGTGGAAGAAGTATCCAGTACCTCCATCACTTTGCTGTGCTGAAAAAACAATGATTATTAATAAATAAAATATTAAGTGTTATGGAACTACAAAAAATTATTTATTAGGTAGCCTCATGTCTCAGAAAACTTGAATATCAGTCCCATCTGTCAGATGACAGTGGTAGCCTCATGTCTCAGAAAACTTGAATATCAGTCCCATCTGTCAGATGACAGTGGTAGCCTCATGTCTCAGAAAACTTGAATATCAGTCCAATCTGTCAGATGACAGTGGTAGCCTCATGTCTCAGAAAACTTGAATATCAGTCCCATCTGTCAGATGACAGTGGTAGCCTCATGTCTCAGAAAACTTGAATATCAGTCCAATCTGTCAATGACAGTGGTAGCCTCATGTCTCAGAAAACTTGAATATCAGTCCCATCTGTCAGATGACAGTGGTAGCCTCATGTCTCAGAAAACTGAATATCAGTCCAATCTGTCGAGTGACAGTGGTAGCCTCATGTCTCAGAAAACTTGAATATCAGTCCCATCTGTCAGATGACAGTGGTAGCCTCATGTCTCAGAAAACTTGAATATCAGTCCAATCTGTCAGATGACAGTGGTAGCCTCATGTCTCAGAAAACTTGAATATCAGTCCCATCTGTCAGATGACAGTGGTAGCCTCATGTCTCAGAAAACTTGAATATCAGTCCAATCTGTCAGATGACAGTGGTAGCCTCATGTCTCAGAAAACTTGAATTCAGTCCCATCTGTCAATGACAGTGGTAGCCTCATGTCTCAGAAAACTTGAATATCAGTCCAATCTGTCAGATGACAGTGGCAGCCTCATGTCTCAGAAAACTTGAATATCAGTCCCATCTGTCAGATGACAATAGCAGAGACATAGAGAAGGGGGTGAAGCAGTGGGAGTAAGTAAGAGGAATGTGAGGGAGCAGGTGAGTTGTAGAAGAGGAAGTAGGTGAGAGAGGAAAGACAGCAGATGGAAGATAGAAAGAGGTAGCAAGCGAGAAAGAGAAGAGAAAAGTGAGAGAGAGAGAGTAGGTGAGGAGAGGATAGGGAGCAGGTTGTACAAGAATGGTATACAATACTGACAAGATGAAATTAAGACACACGTGCAACATCTGGGTATCTTTATTATAGACATTTCGCCATCCAGTGGCTTTATCATTACAAATTCTAGGACATAATTATGTCCTAGATGTTGCACATGTCATAATGTCATCATAGAGAGCAGGTGTGAGAAAAAGAGAATAAGGAGCTGGAAAGAGGATAAGGGGAAGGGGAGGGGGTGAGAGGAAGAGGAAAAAGGAAGCAGGTGAGAGGAAGATAGAAGGTTAGAGGTGAAAAGAGAGGAAAGGAACAGGTGATGGGAAGGAGAGGAAGCAAGTGAGAGGAACAGAGAAGAGAGAGTTAAGAAATGACATAATTTATTTTTTGGTGAAAATATTCTAGGAAAGTAACAAGGAGGTGGAAAAGGTATAAGAGGAGGATGATAGAGAGAGATAGAGAGTGTGTTTGAGTGTGAGCTAGAGGGTTAGAGAAAGAGGAGGAGGAGGAGGAGGAGGAGGAGGAGGAGGATAGAGAGAGATAGTGTGGTTTGAGTGTGAGTTAGAGAGGGAGAGAGAGAGGGGGGAGGGGAGTGTTAGAGTGTTTGGGGCATGTGGGTTGGGTAGTGTGCTTGCAGGCCTAGGAGGCGAGGGGAGAGGGAGGGGAGAATGGAGGGTAGGTGGAGGGAAGATGGAGGAGGTATAGGAGGAGGACCAGGAGGAGGAAGAGAGGGAAAAAAGATAGGTAGGGGAGGTTGGTAGGGAGGAGAGGGGGAGGTGGGGGGGAAAATGGAGGAGGTAGTGAGGAGGAGGAGGAGCAGGGGGGGGGGAAGAAGGGAGGGAAAGAGAGAGGGAGGGAGGGAAAGAGAGGGTAGGGGGGTAGGTAGGGAGGAAGGGAGGGGAGGTGGGGGGTAGATGGAGGAGGTATAGGAGGAAGAGGGGGAGGAATGGAGGGAAAGAGAGAGGGAGGGAGGGAATGGGAGAGGTAGGGGAGGTAGGTAGGGAGGAAGGGAGAAGAGGTGGGGGGAAGATGGAGGTATAGGAGGATGAGGAGCAGGAGGAGGAAGGGAAGGAAAGAGAGAGAAGGGAGGGAAAGAGAGAGGTAGGGGAGGCAGGTAGGGAGGATGGGAGGGGAGGTGGGGGGAAGATGGAGGAGGTATAGGAGGATGAGGAGCAGGAGGAGAAAGGGGGGAAAAGGGAGAGGGAGGGAGGTAAAGAGAGAGGTAGGAGAGGTACAAAGAGAGTGTGAACTGTGGGTATGTGTGGGTATGAGTGGGTATGTGAAACGTGTCCGTTATGGTAAGGTGTGTGGGTGTGCCTGTGTGCGTTACTATCCTGCCACCCGAGTCAAGTGAGGGGAGAGGGAGGAGGAGAGGGAGGGGTTTAATTTCACTGCCAGGCTTTTAGGCCTATCCTAGACTCTCCACGTGCATGCTGCTATGTACCGAGAGAACCTGTACTGGGAGTACCGTGCCTATGCCTTTTCACCTACTCATGCATACCTGGATCTATACTACTGAGTAAACACCTGTGCACCTACTCGTGTATACCTGGAGCTATACTTTCTTATTAACACCTGTGCACCTATTTGTGTATACCTGGAGCTATACTTACTTGCTGAATAAACGCCTGTGTACCTACAAGTGTATACCTGGAGTTATATTTAATGAATAAACAATGTTAGAGTTAATTGTCCAACCTTACTGCCTGCACATGCATTATAGTGCCTCTGGTCCCCACCTTTATTCTCCTTCCCCACTTCTACTCCTCTGTCAGTGAGTAGTGCCATAAGTATGATATTCAGCTCTCCAGAGCAGGGTTTGTGACCCTCAGCTATCAGTAATATACAGGGCTAATACCCCAGCAACCACAAAAAGGCTATACGTTACGTCTGGCAGGCCTGCACTGCTTCACTCATGCGCTGTACGATGCTTCCCGTTCTGGCACCTCTTCTATTTCTTCTTCACTGTATTCACTAAACACTGTATTCACTAACTCCTCTATCACTGTATGCACTATACACTGGAGTCACTACCTCACCTACCCTTGTCTTTTATCTCCCTGGCTTGGGTCACACTTATTCTGTTTGAATTTTGGTATTGGGATGTGGCAATACCACCTACACCAACACTAGGCCTATGGTCATTCCACTCTCTCTTGGCACTGATTCAAATTGTTTTCATGTGTCTGTATCCTTCACCTGCCTTTTCTGGTTGGCACAGATCGTGTATCACTTCTCGGGTTGCTCACTGACACTGTCAACTTCCGATGACCCTGAGAGTGGCTTTGATTGGCCACTAACTACTAAAGATTCACGAGCGAAAACGAGTTGTTGTTCCCGCATGGTGTGTGTGTACTCACCTATTTGTGGCTGGCGGGGTCGAGTGCTTAGCTCTGGCCCCGCTCTCACGGTTGTACTGGGCCCTCTCTCCCCCACTCGCATGGAGCTTTAATCAAACCTGTCTAAAAGTGTGTAGGATGCTGCCTCCAACTACGTCATTTTCTAGGCTATTCCACGCCTTAGAACTCATACTGAGAAAATACTTCCTAATATTCTCTGACTCATTGGTGTTCAACTTCCAGATTGTGACTCTTGTTTAAGGTAACCCCTCCTGGAACATCCTGTCTTTGTCCACCTGTCTGATTCCACGCAGTATTTATATGTCGTTATCAGGTGGCTCCTGACCCTCCTGTCCTCCAGTGTGGGTCGGCAGATTTCCCTTAATCTTTTTCATAGGACATTCCTTAGCTTGGAATAACCTGGTGGCAAAAACCTTTGTACTTTCTCTAGTTTCTTGGACGTGCTATACAAGTGCGGGTTCAAACAGGTGTGCATACTCCGGTATGGGGCTGACATCACGGTGTACAGTGCTGAACGATTCCTTAGTAAGGTATTTGGAATTGCTGTTCTCAGGTCTGCCAGCCCCTCATGCTGGCAGGCAGTTGTTGATTGAGTGTTGCTTTCGGAGACATGCTCGGCTGTTATACTCACCCAGATCTTCTCCTTGAGTGAGGTTGCAGTCTTTGGCCACCTAGCCTTACTAGTCTGTGTCTCTTGCCTTTCCCTACTTCATGACTTTTGCATTCTGGCAGGTTAATTCGAGAAGGCCATTTCTGGTACCACCGTGTCCATTTGTCAAGGTCTACTTGTGAAGTCCTGCCTGGTCCTCATCAATTTAATTCCTGCATTAACTTTCACATAATCTGCAAACAGGGACCTTGAGTCTAACCCTTCCAACTTATGTCGTGCACATATGACAAAATAGTGCCTGATCTAGGACCGACCCCTTTGTGACCCCACTCGTCCCCAGGTAGCCCACTGTGTACATCATTACCGTACCAGACTGGGTTGTGCCTCCCTGATCAGGTATTACTCCTGATCCACAAAGTTGACAGTGCCCTTCCTGTTATATGCGCCTGTGATGCTCTAGCTTCTGCACTAATTCTCTTTGTGGAACTGTGTCAAAGGCCTTATTGCAGTCCCATAGATGCAATCACTCCACCCACCCCCTGTCTCTCGTTGATCTTACTTCTGTTATTTTATCATAAAACTCCCAGAGTTTGTGACACAGGATTTGCCTTCCGTGGCATGATTCAAATGTTCATGGTTGCATTTATACTCTTGTTCGTTGCCACAGAGTGCTCACCACTCTCCTCTGATAATGCTTCTCCATAATTTGCATACTTACACGTCATTGACACAGGTCTAAGTTTGATGCCTCTTTTCTGTCTCCTTTTTTTAAAAATGTGTTGTGTGATGCAGTGTGTGTGTGTGTGTGTGTGTGTGTGTGTGTGTGTGTGTGTGTGTGTTGTGTGTGTGTGTGTGTGTGTGTGTGTGTGTGTACTCACCTATTTGTACTCACCTATTTTGTGGTTGCAGGGGTCGAGTCATAGCTCCTGGCCCTGCCTCTTCACTGATTGCTACTAGGTCCCTCTCTCTCCCTGCTCCATGAGCTTTATCATACCTCGCCTTAAAACTATGTATGGTTCCCACCTCCACTACTTCACTTTCTAGGCTATTCCACGGCTTGACTACTCTATGACTGAAGAATACTTCCTAACATCCCTTTGATTTCCATCTGAGTCCCATCTCTGGAACATCCCGTCTTTGTCCACCTCGTCTATTCTGCGCAGTATTTTATATGTCGTTATCATGTCTCCCCTGACCCTCCTGGCCTCCAGTGTCGTCAGGCCGATTTCCCTCAACCTTTCTTCGTAGGACAATCCCCGTAGCTCTGGGACTAGTCTTGTCTTGTGTGTGTGTGTGTGTGTGTGTGTGTGTGTGTGTGTGTGTGTGTGTGTGGTGTGTGTGTGTGTGTGTGTGTGTGTGTGTGTGTGTGCATTCACCTAATTGTGGTTGCAGAAGTCGATTCATAGCTCCTGGCCCCCCTCTTCACTGGTTGCTGCTAGGTCCACTCTTTCCCTGCTCCATGAGCTTTCTCATACCTCTTCTAAAAGCTATATATTGTGCGTGCATACACAACCTCACTTTTCAGACTATTCCACTTCCTGACAACTCAAGCTTAAGAAATACTTCCAAACATCCCTGTGGCTCATCTGAGTCTTCAACTTCCAATTGTGATCCCTTTTGTGTTTGTGTGTGTGTGCGTGTATGTTCGTGTGTGCATATTCGTGTGTACTCACCTAATTGTGGATGCAGGGGTTGAGACTCAGCTCCTGGCCCTGCCACTTCACTGAGCACTACTAGGTCCTCTATCTCCCTGCCCATGGACTTTATCATACCTTGTCTTAAAGCTATGTATGGTTCCTAACATCCCGTTGACTCCTATGAGTCTTCGGCTTCAAAGTGTGACCCCTTGTTTCTGTGTCCCCTCTCTGGAACATCCTGTCTCTGTCCACCTCGGCTATTTCAAAGAGTATTTTGTATCTCGTTATCATGTCTCCTCTGACTATCCTGTCCTCCAGTGTTGTCAGGCCGACTTCCCTTAACCTTACTTCATAGGACATTCCCCTTAGCTCTGGAACTAACCTTATTGCAAACCTTTGCACTTTCTCTAATTTCTTGATGTGTCTGATCAAGTGTGAGTTCCAAAATGGTGCTGCATACTCCAGTATGGGCCTGATGTACACAGTGTACAGTGTCTTAAACGATTCCTTACTAAGGTATTGGAAAGCTATTCTCAGGTTTGTCAGGCGCCTATATGCTGCAGCAGTTATCTGGTTAACGTGTGGTTCCGGAGACATGCTCAGTGTTATGCTCACCCCAAGATCTTTCTCCTTGAGTGAGGTTTGCGGTCTTCTTTGCCCTTCCCAGATCTTCATGACTTTGCATTTGGCGGGGTTAAATTCGAAAAGCCAGTTGCTAAACCAGGTGTCCAGCCTGTCCAGGTCTCTTTGAAGTCCTGCCTGATCCTCACCTGGTTTAATTCTCCTCATTAACATCACACCATCTGCAAACAGGGACACTTCTGAGTCTATCACTTCCATCATGTCATTCACATATACCAAAAACAGCATGGGTCCTAGGACCGACCCCTGTGGGACCCCGCTCATCACAGGTGCCCACTGTAATACCTCATCATGTACCATGACTCACTGTGGTCTCCCTGTCAGATATTGTCTGATCTATTGCAGTGCCCTTCCAGCTATAAGCACCTGATCTTCTAGCTTCCGCACTAATCTCTCGTGAGGAACTGTGTTGAAGGTCTTCTTGCAGTCCAAGAAAATGCAATCAACCCACCCCTCTCTCTCGTGTCTTACTTCTGTTACTTTATCATAAAACTCCAGAAGGTTTGTGACAGGATTTGCCTTCCATGAATCCATGCTGGTTGTTGTTTATACTCTTGTTCTGTTCCAGGTGCTCAACCACTCTCCTCCTGATAATCTTCTCCATGACTTTGCATACTATACACATCAGTGACACTGGTCTAAAGTTTAGTGCCTCATTTCTGTTTCCTTTTTTAAAAATGGGAACGACATTTGCTGTCTTCCATACCTCAGGTAGTTGCCCAGTTTCAAGGGATATGTTGAAGATTGTGGTTAGTGGCACACACAGCATTTCTGCTCCTTCTCTAAGGACCCATGGGGAGATGTTTGTCCAATCCCATTGCCTTTGAGGTATCAAGGTCCCTTAGCAGCTTCACCTCCTCCTCAGTTGAGTGTATGTCATCCAACACTTGTTGGTGTCCCCCTCTGTTCTGTCTTCCCAGAGTCCTTCCTGTCTCCACTGTAAATACTTCCTTAAATTTCGTGTTGAGCTCCTCACATACCTCTTGATCATTTCCTGTGAGTTCCCCACCTTCTTTCCTCAGCCTGATCACCTGGTCTTTGACTGTTGTCTTCCTCCTAATGTGGCTATACAGCAGTTTCGGGTCAGACTTGATTTTCGATGCTATGTCATTTTCGTACTGTTGCTTGGCCTCCCTCCTTATCTGTGCATATTCGTTTCTGGCTCATCGACTAATCTCCTTATTTTCCTGGGTCCTTTGCCTCCTGTAACTTTTCCATTCTTTAGTGCACTTAGTTTTTGCCTCCCTTACACCTTCGGGTAAACCAAGGACTCATTTTGGTTTTCCCATTATTTCTGTTTCCCTTGGGAACAAACCTTTCCTCTGCCTCCTTGCATTTTGTTGTTACATATTCCATCATTTTGTTTACTGACTTTCCTACCAGTTCTTTATCCCACTGAACCTCCTGCAGGAAGTTCCTCATACCTGTGTAGTCCCCCATTTTATAGTTTGGCTTTTCCCATTCAACTCCTGTTACTCTCTCCACTTGTAGCTCTACTATATAATCAAAACTCAGAACCACATGATCACTAGCTCCAAGGGGCCTCTCATATGTGATGTCCTCAATGTCTGAACTGCTCAGGGTGAACACAAGGCCCAATCTTGCTGGTTCAGCCTCCCCTCTCTCTCTGGTAGTGTCCCTGACATGTTGATGCATGAGGCTTTCCAGTACCACATCCATCATCTTGGCTCTCCATTTTTTGGGACCCCCATGTGGCTTCAGGTTTTCCCAATCTCCCTGTGGCTGAAATCGCCCATAACCAGTAACTCTGCTCTGCTTGAGTGAGGTCTTCTTGTCACCTCAGCCAGTGTGTCCACCATCACTCTGTTGTTCTCATTGTATTCTTCTGTTGGCCTCCTGCAGTTCTGTGGTGGGTTATACATCACTGCAATGACTACCTTATGTTCCCCAGACTGAATTGTACCTACTATGTAGTCCCTTTCTCCAATCTCATGCATACCTTTCATTTCCTCAAATCCCCATCGGCTTTTTATGAGCAGTGCAACCCCTCCTCCCCCTCTACTCCTATCTTTCCTCAGGATCTGATATCCTGGTGGGAAGATTGCATCTGTTATTGTTTCAGTGAGTTTCATTTCTCTGACTGCTATGATGTCTGGGGACTTCTCAATGATTCTTTCATGCCACTCCTCATATTTATTCATCATTCCATCTGTGTTTGTGTACCAAACCTTCAGCTTCTTTTCTATCACTGTGCTCCTGGGGGAATATTGGGGGTCAGGGAGTGGGAGCCCTGGAGGGGGCCTATGGGGGTTGTGGTGTGGGTGAGGTTTGTGATGAGGTGGTGGGGCAGAGGGAACAGTGTGTGGGTTTTAGTTTAGATTGTTCAGTTGTCGCAGTTGGAGTCCTTCTGCAGATGTTTCTGGAAGGTGTTTGCCCTTCCACCTGGATCTCTGTCCTGCTCATCTTCATCATTGCCTCTCGTTCCGCCTTTCATCTTTGTACTCTCTCTTTCAGTGTCATCCTTTCTTCTTGTGTTCTGTCGTGATCGAGGTACACTCTCTGGTACTCCAGTTTGTCCCTCAGTTGTGTTTTCTCCTGCAGGATCCTGGTTCGAGCTGATTCTTCCTTGAAAATTACTTTAACATGCCATTTCCTTCCACTCGCAAACTACTCAATTCTCTGAAAGTTTGTCATCTGGGTCATGTTGTCCTCACCTATTGTTTTCATGATATCTTCAATCGCTTTTTCATCCTCCTGGTTCCTTTCATCGTAGGTTCCCCTTCAATTTCTTGGAGCCCATAGACAAAAACTGACCTCTCCCTTTCCTCCTCCCACTGTGTCTCCCTTTGCATCCTCTGAGGCATTTTAGTTCCTTCCACTGAAATGTTCCTGCTTTCAATTCCTGCCCTTCCTTAAGCCCCTATGCTCAGTGAACTGTCTTTTGTCCTTGCCACTGCAGTTGTCTGTTAGAGTCTCTGAATATGGTATAGTGCCTTCATTGTCTTCAGACCTCTCATTTGATATTAGTTTGCTCCTCATCTTTTCTTGGGCCCCATGTGGGTCTGATAGGGCCTTTGCATAAGGGATAGCTCCTTTTCTCCCTACAGTCCCCTTGTCTGTGACTGATATAGAAGTTCCCGATGTCGTGTTTGTACTGTCATTTGTCTCTGTAATCTGTTTCAGGTTTTTAGTTCCTCTTGTTAGCACTGTATCTTATCTTCTGCTGCTAAGACCTGTAGCCCCCACTTCCTGGTCTCTTCAGCTATCCTCTCCTCCATTTTCTGGCCAAGCTCTTCTAGCTTCCTTCCCCACTCTTCCTCCCTTTTTGTGAGCTCTAACTCCCAATCTTCCCTCCCAGGTTCATCCACCAGACCTCTTGTTCTCCGTCCTCTTCGGTAACCCATTTTTTTTATCACAGAAAGAAGCTTATGTATTTTACCACAGAGAGAAGCTTATGCGTGTGTGCATTTGTCTGTGTGTGTGTGTGTTTGTGTGTGTATATGTTAGTGTGTGTGTGTATGTTAGTGTGTGTGTATGTTTGTGTGAGTGTGTGTGTATGTTCATGAATGTGTGTGCTTGTTAGCATACATGTGTAGTGAACTGCTATAATAACCAAATACTCTAGTACCAGTTAACGAATTATCCGAGATGTCAGTGCTGTCCTCGTCTTTTCTTGACAAAGAATAAATAATTAGTATTTAGGGCCGTCCACATAGTTCTACACTTCTGAAGCCAGGGTTCAAAGCTGTCGAACTACGCCATAATCAGCGGCTTCAAATTTAAATAAATGTATCGAGCTGCGTCTACTCATCCTACACAGAAGAAAATGGGTTTCTGGTGTGGTCAGCTGTGCGCCAATAAACAATAACTCAGGGTCACCTGCACTGCATATTTGGGAAAATGCCATACTCAGTATGCTTTGTTCATCATAAGGCCTTGCGGCAAGGAAGCTCTCACTCACGGCAGGCTTCCGGGAACGGGGAATCTCCTCTTCCCAAGTGATAGTTCTAACACAGATGGAATTAGATTTGAAGAGGAATTCTATGATTTTGAAGAATTTGTGACTGAAAGCAATACTCAAGATATTGAAAATAGTGCCGAAAATCCTGACAACCCTCAACCTTCCACCTTTGGTGGTGGTGCGTCTCAGTCACGTTCAGTTGTGCATCATCGCAAGCGAAAACTAATATTATCACATGGCCAGGCCTCGGATTTGAGTAATGGTGATGATAGTGATGTGGACTTTGATTTTATTGCTCTTGATGACCATTCAAGTAGCAATAGTGAGGAATCATTCACTGGTGAAGCATCAGTTTTTATGATGTCGCATGTGCTCGGGTAGTGTACCGCATGTAATTCCAAGGGGAGAGAATACATCCTAGAGTACATCCCATGACCTACACCTGGAATGGACAGTGAAATTGATGATAATGTGCCTACTAATGGGATGGATAGACCACATGCATCAGTAGGTGGTGGTGGTGCCACGGGCATGCAGCATCAGTCAAGGCTGGGACCCAAGCCGCTGACTCAGCAGGTCCAGGACAAAGCACATCATAATCCAGCCCCACACCACAGCCTGCACAACCACAACTACAACCACAACAAGTTTTTGATGTCCAGTACCCACCAGCAAACATCTGGGAATGGCAGAAAATTTCCCATTTTGTTCCCAATCCCCATCAATTTGATAATAATCAGGGTGGATTCCTGCCATCTTGTTCCCTTGGAAACACTGCAAGTGAATTGGAGGACAGGAGGGTTAGGCAAGACATGATAATGACATACAAAATACTGCATGGAATAGATAAGGTGGAGAGAGACAGGATGTTCCAGAGATGGGACACAAAAACAAGGGGTCCCAATTGGAATCTGAAGACTCAGACGAGTCAAAGGGTTGTTAGGAAGTATTTCTTCAGTCATAGAGTTGTCAGGAAGTGGAACAGTCTAGCAAGTGATGTAGTGGAGGCAGGAACCATACATATTTATTTAATTATTTTATTTGGGCATGATACACAGTTGTACAAAGAAATATAGTGATTGGGTGTACATGCCAAAAGCCCTTCGTATGCAGAGCATTATGGGCAGGCTTAAAATTATCTTAAGATAAACTAAGCAATGATATATTCAGTGGTAAAAATTACAGTAAACAAATTACAACATGAAGTACAAATGAGTATTTCAAATAGGAACACTGACGTTGTACAAATTTGTAGCATGACAATGTATAATATAATCTGATCAAATCGAATAAAATCAATGATTTGTAGTGCAGAAACAGATCATATGGTCATTAGATGAGTTGCTGTGCATTCGAGAGAATGGAGTTTTCTATTAGGTAATGTAATTAAAAAAACAGTTTCATAGGGTCACAGGTTATACATTTATGAGATACAGTTAGTCAGTATTTATTTAGTTGTGGGTGAGTAAGCTTTAAGATGAGGTATGACAGAGCTCAGGGAGAAGAGAGAGAGAGGACCTAGTAGTGATCAGTGAAGAGGCGGGACCAGGAGCCGAGTCTCGACCCATGCAACCACAATTAGGTGAATTCCTTTTCTCATTTATATCAATGAGGTCTCAAATGCACCTAAACTCCTTAAATCCGTTTAATTTGCAGATGACAGTGTAGAGTAGAGAGAGAGAGAGAATTTGGGAGATATTAAACGAGTGTCTAGGAAATTTTGAGCTAAGTGAGAGAGTAACTGTGGTAGGTGACCTAAATGCTAAAGCAGCAGAAGCATTTAGAGAGGGTGTGGTAGGTAAGTTTGGAGGTGCCAGGTGTAAATGATAATGAGATCCCTTTGATTGAACTTTATATAGAAATGAGTTTGGTTATAGGTAACACATATTTTAAGAAAAAGAGGATAAGTAAGTATGTATACTTATGTATGTATATAGGGCGAAATGACAGTAGTTTGTTGGACTACATATTGGTAGATAAAAGACTGTTGGGTAGACTTCAGGATGTACATGTTTATAGGGGGACCACAGATATATCAGATCACTTTTTAGTTGTAGCTTCAGTGAGAGTGAAATGTAGATGGGATACAAGGAAAATGGAAACAGCAAGTAAGAGAGAAGTGAAGGTTTATAAACTAAAGGAGGAGGCAGTTAGGGTATGATATAAACAACTGTTGGAGGACAGATGGGCTAGTGAGAGTAGAGGCAATGGGGTAGAAAATGTATTGTGTAAGTTTAAGAATACAGTGTTAGAGTGTTCAGCAGAAGTTTGTTGTTACAGGAAAGTGGGTGAGGGAGGGAAGAAGAGTGAATGGTGGAATGATGATGTAAAGAGGGCAGTAAGAAAAAAAAAGTTAGCATATGAGAGATTTTTAAAAAGTGATGCAACGAAGGAGGAGTATAGGGAGAGGAAAAGAGAGGTTAAAAAAGTGGTGAAGCAATGTAAAGAGAGAGCAAATGAGAGAGCAGGTGAGATGTTGTCAACAAATTTTGTTGAAAATAAGAAAAAGTTCTGGAGTGAGATTAATAAGTTGAGAAAGCCTAGGGAAAGAATGGATTTGTTAGTTAAAAATAGGAGAGTTATTAAATGGAGAGTTAGAGGTATTGGGAAGATGGAGGTAATATTTTGAGGAATTGTTAACCCTTTCAGGGTCGACAGGCCCTCTCAGAGACTTGTTCTCAGGGTCACCCAAATTTCAAAAAAAAAAAAAAAAAAAAAAAAAAAAAAAAAAAAAAAAAAAAAATTTATGAAAAGATAGAGAATCTTTTCCCAATCATAATGACACCAAAAGTATGAAATTTTATGGAAAACTTACGAAATTATGCTTTCACAAAGTTAGCGGTCTCCACGATGTTTACGCATCGGCGATTTTGCCCACTTTGAGCCCTATTTTCGGCCAATTCCACTGTACTAGTCGACAAAAATCATGAATATTTCGCTAGAACTCCATTTTTTTATCGAATGAGTGCAAGAAACCACCCATTTACCGATTTCAACTATCCAATACAGTGGTCAGAATTTAGCAATTTTGACAATTTCACACAAATTTCAAAATATGCCAGTTTTCAAATAGGGTCCAGAATAAACAAGAAAGACATTCCTGGCACTAAAATGACATTTCCTCTGTTCATTAGTCACGTCTCAAGGCCCCTCTTACATTCTTTTGCTTTCCACTTTGAATTTTTATTCTCACAAAAAAATAGAAGATTTACTGTTATGCAGACTACTGCATTAGTGTAAAAAATTATATAAATAATATCAGAGCACTTGTGAAAGAATATTAGACTCACCAGTTGACGTGTATTGGACGCATACCATGATTTGTTTACTCTTGAACTTTGGTAAAAATCGAGCATTTCTGCTACTTTGAGCTCAATTTCAAGGTACTTTTCATTGTAAAATCAGTCAAAATCATCTCAATTTCTGTAATATGTCTTCCATTCTATAGAATGAGACCAGGAAAACTAGAATACAACAATAAATACCATACGAAAATACAGTGCAAATTCGCTGTTTTAATCCCAAAAACACGATCAAAGATTTTTTTTTTCTCATTACACAATGTGTGCTGCAGGATTTTTTTTTATACTGCACACACTGACCACATAGACCCATTCTTTCATATGTAGGCCTACCAGCTTTCTCTCACTAGATTTGAAAGCGCTAGAATTTAGGCGTACTAGTATGTCAAAAACCCTGAAAAGGTTAAATGGTGATGAAGATAGGGAAACTGTGATTTTGTGTATAGGGTAAGGAGTAACATCATATAGGCATGAGGAAGAAGCAGTTGTGAGTGTGGGAGTGGTGTGTGGGGCAGTGGGTAGAATGAAAGGGGGTAAAGCAGCTGAGACTGTTAAAAGCAGGTGGGGATATAGTTTTGGAGTGGTTAGTGATTTTATTTAATAAATGTATGGAAGAGGGTGAGGTACCTAGGGATTGGCAGAGAGCAAGCATAGTTTCTTTGTATAAAAGCAAAGGGGACAAAAGAGAGTGTAATAATTATAGGGAAATAAATCTGTTGAGTATACCTGGTAAAGTGTATGGTAGAGATATTATTGAAAGAATTATGAATAAGATATAGAGCAGGATAGCAGATGAACAAGGAGGCTTTAGGAAAGATACGGGGTGTGTAGACCAAGTGTTTGCAGTGAAACATATAAGTGAACAGTATTTAGATAAGGGTAAAGAGGTTTTTGTGGTATTTATGCATTTGGAAATGGCATATGATAGGGTGGGTGGGGGGCAATGTACAGAATAGGAGGTAGGTTATTAAAGACGGTGAAAAGTTTTTACGAGGATAGTGAGGCTCAGGTTAGAGTATGTAGACGAGAGGGAGATTATTTCCCAGAAAAAAGTAAGCCTTAGCCAGGGATGTGTGATGTCACCATGGATGCTCAATATATTTATAGATGGAGTAGAAAGATAAGTGAATGATCGGGTATTGGCAAAGGTGTGGGGTTAAAAGATAAAGAATCTAACACAAAGTGGGAGTTGTCACAGTTGCTCTTTGCTGATGACACTGTGGTTATGGGAGATTCTGAAGAGAAGTTGCAGAGGCTGGTTGATGAGTTTGGTAGGGTATGTAAAAGAAGGTAGTTAAAACTGAATATAGAAAAGAGTAAGGTGATGAGGATAACAAAAATATTAGGTAATGGAAGATTGGATACCAGATTGGAGGGAGAGAGTATGGAGGAGGTGAATGTGTTCAGATATTTGGGAGTGGACGAGTCAGCAGATGAAGAATGAGGTGAATCATAGAACTGATGAGGGGAGAAAAGTAAGTGGTGCTCTGAGGGGTCTGTAGAGACAAAAGCTTTATCCATGAAAGCAAAGAGGGGAATGTATGAGAGTATAGTTATACAAATGCTCTTGTATGGGTGTGAGGCAAGGATTGTGAATGCTGCAGCAAGGAGAAGGCTGGAGGCAGTGGAGATGTCATGTTTGTGGGCAATGTGTGGTGTGAAGATAATGCAGAAAATCCATAGTTTGGAGATTAGGAGGAGGTGTGGGATTACCAAAACTATTATCCAGAGGGCTGAGGAGGGGTTACTGAGATGGTTTGGACATGTAGAGAGGTGGAACAAAGTACAATGACTTTGAGAGTATATAAATCTGTAGTGGAGGGAAGGCAGGGTAAGGGTCAGCCTAGGAAAGGTTGTAGAGAGGGGGTAAAGGAGGTTTTGTGTGTCAGGGGCTTGGACTTCCAGCAAGCCTGTGTGAGCGTGTTACACAGGAGCAAATGGAGACAAATGGTTTTCAGGATTTGATTTGAAGTACAGTTGTGGAGAAATTTTCTCCAGGAGGGGGGTATCAGCCCCCTTCAGCCCCTTTCAGCCCTGAGTGGCCAAGCCACTCAGAAGGGGCGAGCGTCTTGTTTACTGCTAGAGTGAGTAATTGATCACAGATGCTATGCCACGTAGTCAAGTGACCTCTGCTCCTTGCAGGGGTGTTGCAACGTGTATTTTTATAAGAGACAGTACATCTCTTACTTAGCAGGACAATTAAGGAAAATCCTGCTCCCACTTTATTACCATAGTAAAAATAGTGTACATTGTTGTCTACGCTTAAGACAGCAAGAAACAAACATTCTGCTTTGCTTCATCGAGGAGGTGACAAGGATGCAAGGTACTAGGTCAGCGTTTTTTTTGTGTATTAGGGCAGTGACAGCATGGAGCACTGTGGCGTCTGGCAGATTAACTTTGACTCTACTACGAGTGACACTGACGCCAGGATAACCAACAAAGAACACTGATCTGTGCGTTAGTGTGGACAAGGTGTCTCACAAAACACGATAAACATAGGAGAAGTGTGATCAGCTTCTCTTGTGATACATTGTGAACAATAAAGACAAATCTTGTGGAACATAGTGTACCAGTGTGCGTTTCCTAGACAATGGAAGACGTGGACATCCAAGGACACTTCAGCTTCTATCAAGTCACCGATATCTGTCGAAGGTGTTGAGAACACCATAGAAGTACAGTGGACCCTTAACCAGCGATGGCATCGATTAACGATAAATCTGACTAGCGATACATTTAAACGCAAAAATTTTGCCTCAACTAGCGCTTAAAAACCCAACCAGCGCTATTTGTTCCATACCATATGCGTCCACTTTGGCCAGAGCGCGCCTCACTTGGCCCTTGGGTGTCAGTGTTTACAAGCCAGCCAGCCACCGCGGTCGCTTCCAAACATACAACAACTGGAACATTTCATATTATCACAGCCTTTGTAGTGATTGCACCTGCAAAATAAGTCACCATGGGCCCCAAGAAAGCTTCTAGTGCCAACCCTACAGCAAAAAGGGTGAGAATTACTATGGAGATGAAGAAAGAGATCATTGCTAAGTATGAAAGTGGAGTGCATGTCTCTGAGCTGGTCAGGTTTGTATAATAAACCCCAATCAACCATCGCTACTATTGTGGGTAAGAAAACGGCAATCAAGGAAGCTGTTCTTGCCAAAGGTGCAGCTGCTGCTGCACCACAGTCAGCTGTTGTTGTTGCTGCACCACCATCAGCTGTATTACTCGAAGATGTGGAGTGGTTTGGGTTGTGCTTACGTGAAACAATTACCGAGAAACGATTAACCCCGGAGGGTTAGCCACCCAGGATAACCCAAGAAAGTCAGTGTATCATCGAGGACTGTCTAACTTATTTCCATTGGGGGTTCTTAATCTTGTCCCCCAGGATGCGACCCACAACAGTTGACTAACACCCAGGTGAACAGGAAAAAATGCCTGGAACTAGTGCTCATATTGGTGAGGTTAGTGGGGAGGATGTGGAAGAGTTGGTGGAGGAGGACAATGAAGAACAAACCACTGATGAGCTGCTAGATCATCTTCAACAGTAAGAGGCCACACCTGTGGAAACTGCTTCGGAGGAGGGGATAGAGAAATTGAAGAAGTTGCCTACTTCAAAGATTAAGGAAATGTGTGCAAAGTGGCTTAACCCTTTGAGGGTTTCGGACGTACTAGTACGTCTTACGCGCAGGGGCTTTGACATAGGCTGGTAGGCCTCCATATGAAAGAATGGGTCTATGTGGTCAGTGTGCACAGTATAAAAAGAATCCTGTAGCACACAGTGCATAATGAGAAAAAAAAACTTTCACCATTTTTTTGGCATAAAACAGCGACTTTGCACTGTATTTTCGTATGGTATTTATTGTTGTATTCTAGTTTTCTTGGTCTCATTTTATAGAATGGAATGCATACCACAGAAATTGAGATGATTTTCACTGGTTTTACAATGAATAGTACCTTGAAATTGAGCTCAAAGTAGCAGAAATCTTCGATTTTTACCAAAGTTCAAAAGTAAACAAATCATGGCAAGCGTCCAATACACGTCAACTGGTGAGTCTAACATTCTTTTGCAAGTGCGCCAATATGATTTATACCATTTCTTACACTAATGCAGTAGTCTGCAATAACAGTAAATCTTCTATTTTTTCGTGAGAATAAAAATTCAAAGTGGAAAGCAAAAGAATGTAAGAGGGCCTTGAGACGTGACTAATGACAGAAGAAATGTCATTTTAGTGCCAGGAATGTATTTCTTATTTGTTCTGGACCCTATTCGGAAATTGGCATTTTTTGAAATTTGTGTGAAATTGGCAAAATTGCTAAATTCTGACCACTGTATTGGATAGTTGAAAATGGTAAATGGGTGGTTTCTTGCACTCAATCAATAGAAAAAATGTAGTTCTAGCGAAATATTCATGTTTTTTGTCGACTAGTACAGAGGAATTGGCCGAAAATGGGGCTCAAATTGGGCAAAATCGCCGATGCATAAAAAAACATCACCAAGACCGCTAACTTCGCAAGAGCATAATTCCGTAAGTTTTCCATCAAATCTCATAATTTTGGTGTCATTATGATCGGGAAAAGATTCTCTATCTTTTCATAAGAAAAAATTTTTTTTATTTTTTTTTAAATTTGGCCGACCCTGAGAACGAGTTTCTGAGAGGGCCTGTCGACCCTCAAAGGGTTAAAGTGCAAACCTTTTTTGATGAAAATCACCCTCACACAGCTATTGCAAGCCGTGCTGGTGACTATTACACTGACAATGTTCTGAAACACTTTATGATAAAGGAACGAGAGGTACAGGCCTCTATGGACAGATATGTTGTGCGACAGAAGTCGAGTGACTCTGAAGCTGGTCCTAGTGGCATTAAAAGAACAAGGGAAGTAACCCCAGAAAAAGACTTGCTGCCTCAAGTGCTAATGGAAGGGGATTCCCCTTCTAAACACTAACAAGATCAACGGTCTCCCCTCCTCCCATCCCATCAATCATCACCAGATCTTCAATAAAGGTAAGTGTCATGTAACTGTGCATGTCTTCTTCAGTTTGTGTGTATTAAAATTAATATTTCATGTGGTAAAAATTTTTTTTTTCAATACTTTGGGGTGTCTTGCACGGATTAATTTGATTTCCATTATTTCTTATGGGGAAAATTAACTTGACTAACGATTATTTTGATTAACGATGAGCTCTCAGGAACGGATTAATATCACTGGTTGAGGGTCCACTGTACTGTTGGAGTGTAAGCAAGGTAACATTTATGAAGGGATTCAGGGAAACCAGCAGGCCAGAGTTGATCCCTGGAGATGGGAAGTACAGTGTCTACACTCTGAAGGAGGGGTGTTAATGTTGCAGTTTTATAACTGTAGTGTAAGCATGCCTCTGGCAAGACAGTGATAGAGTGAATGATGATGAAAGTTTGTCCTTTTCTGGCCATCCTGCCTTGGTGGGAAACTGCCGATGTGTTAATAAATAACTACTTATGTAGTTATTTATTAACCCAACCCAACCCAACCTTTCTAACAAACATTGTAAATGACAAACAACTAAAAATATTTACTTGCATGCTACCCATAAACTTATAATACTACAGTGGACCCCCGGTTAACGATATTTTTTCACTCCAGAAGTATGTTCAGGTGCCAGTACTGACCGAATTTGTTCCCTTAAGGAATATTGTGAAGTAGATTAGTCCATTTCAGACCCCCAAACATACACGTGCAAACGCACTTACATAAATACACTTACATAATTGGTCGCATTCGGAGGTGATCGTTATGCGGGGGTCCACTGTACTAATAATACTACTATTACTAATAATAATAGTAATATTTTATTTTAGCATGGTTCATGTTTGTAAAAAGGAGTGTAATAATTGGGTGTACTTGCCAAAGGCTCCTTTAGATGCAGAGCATTTTAGGCAAACTTAAGACTAACTTAAGATTAATAAGAAAATAACATTATTGTCATTGTCAATATGGCCATTAGGTGAGTTACAACAAATACAAGAAAATTTAATATTCTATTGGTTCACTCTACATGGTTTTAATTACTCTCAATATAGACAAAACCTACTTCACGCAATTTGGAAACAGAGCTTCAAATGTACAGCTGAGCATATTGATAAATGGTTCACCCATTTCAAGACACACAGAAGGCAAATTTTTAGGCCTTCAACCTTACTGCAGTCTCAAATTCCAGACCCACATACAGGAAACATCCAAGAAAGTCTCTAAAACAGTAGGAATCCTTTCAAAGATACGATACTATGTACACCAAATGGCTCTTCTTGCTATTTACCACTCTCTCATCTACCCTTACCTCACCTATGGTATTTGTGCATGGGGATCAACCACAGAAAATCACCTTCAACCTTTAATAACCCAAGAAAAAGCTGCTGCGCAATTCATTACCAACTCCTGCAATAGACAGCACACTCCACGGCTATTTATGAGCCTTAACTTGCTTAATATACAAAACGTTCACCCTTATTATTGTGCTTACTTTACACACAGAACATTATTCTCAAATATAAACCCTCCTCTCAAACTCCTCCTTGATAACTACAACAGAACACACAGGCATAACACAAGACACACAACACTCTTCCATATCCCTCGTGTCCATCGCTTCCTATGCAAAAATGCTATGCACATAAAGGGCCTGAATGTCTGGAATACATTGCCAGAACAGTGTTAGATGAATCCATGTTAAAGGAACTGAAGAGCTTACGAGAAAAATAGGGTCACATTCCTGGGACCCCCAAAAATGTTAAAGGAACTGAAGAGCATACGAGAAAAATAGGGTTACATTCCAGGGACTCCCAAAAAAGTCAAACAACTTTCATTTCAGGTCTCTAAATCTTACACAAATAAAAATGATAATGCAATTGTTTATTGTCATATGTATGATTTTTCTGTTGTTTAAGGCTACCTTAAATTGTGGTTATTGGTGTTTGTTGATGATTGTGAAGGAGGGAGTGGAGACACATGCTGAGTCCCATCTGGGCATTGTGGATCAACCAGGCTGTTACTGCTGGCCATAAGCAAGCTGACGTACGAGCCACAGCCTGGTTGGTCAGGTACTGACTTTAGGTGCCTGTCCAGTGAATTCTCAAAGACAGCCAGGGTTCAATTGGTATTCCCCCTATGTATGCTAGGAGGCAGTTGAACAGTCTTGGGCCCCAAACACTTACTAAATTGTCTCTCAATGTACTTGTGGCACCACTGCTTTTCATCGGGGGAATGTTGCATCTACTGCCGAGTCTTTTGCTTTCAAAAGGAGTGATTTTCCTGTGCAGGTTTGGTACCAATCCCTCCAGGACCTTCCAAGTCTATATTATCATGTATCTCTCTCACTTGCATTCCAGGGAATACAGATCAAGGACTTTCAACTGTTCCCAGTAATTTAGGTGCCTTATTGTACTTATATGTGCAGTGAAAGTTCTTTGTACACTCTTCAAGTCTGCAATGTCGCCATCCTTAAAGGGGACCATTTGTGTACAGCAGTTTTTCAGCCTAGAGAGCACAAGTGATTTGAAGAGAATCATCATCAAGGTTCTCATTATCCATCCCATCAATTTCCTAGTAAATGAGGTAGATACACTGTTGTGGTCTTTGAAGGCAAGATCTTCTGACATTATCACTCCTAGGTCATTCACAATACTTTTCCACTCCATTGTATGGTTAGAATTTGTCATATACCCTGACACATTTTTAATTTCCTCAAGTTTCCCATATCTGAGTGGTTAAAATTTCTTCCCAATGAGCTTCATATAGTTTTGAGTGACACATTTGAAGATTTGGTTGACGTCCACTTGGAATCTCGCGGTGTCTTCGATGGAGGTCACTGCCATGGTAATCCGAGTGTCATCTGCAAAGGAAGACATGGAGCTATGGCTTACATCTCTGTCTATGTCAGAAATGAGGATGAGGAATAGAATGGGAGCGAGTACTGTGCCTTGTAGAACAGAGCTTTTCACCGTGGCACCCTGGGACTTTACTCTGTTTACTATTACTCTTTGTGTTCCATTTGTCAGGAAGTTACAGATCCATATACCAACTTTTCCTGTTATTCCTTTATCACTCATTTTGTGTGCTATTACACCATGGTCACACTTGTCGAAAGCTTTTGCAAAGCCCTCTACAGCAGCCAGGACCTTGTCATAGTGGTCCAGTAGCTGGGACAGGCAGGAGCGACCTGCTCTAAACCCATGTTGCCCTGGGTTCTGTAATTGATGGGTATCTAGGTGATTTGCTATCTTGCTTCTTAAAACCCTCTCAAAGATTTTTATGATATGGGATGTTAGTGCTATCAGTCTGTAGTTCTTTGCAATTGTTTTACTGCCACATTTGTGGAGTGGGGCTATGTCAGCAGTTTTTAGTGTGTGTGGGATGACCCCTGTGTCCATGCTCCCTCTCCATAAAATGCTGAAGGCACACGATAGGGGCTTCTTGCAATTCTTGATAAACGTGGAGTTCCACGAGTCTGGGCCTGGAGCAGAGTGCATGGACATGTCATTTATTGCCTTTTCAAAGTCTTGTGCAGTTAGGATAATACAGTGGACCCTCACGTAACGAACGCATCGCATAATGTTAAATTCGCCTAACGATACATTTTAACGCAAACATTTTGCCTCGGCTAACGCTAAAAAACTCACCTAACGATATTCGTTCTCGGGTACCAATTAATATCGTTAGGTGAGGGTCCACTGTATACGAGATTTTTGAGATGACCAAATTTGGGGATTCATTTGTAAAGAATTCATTTGGATTGTTGACTATTAGTCTGGGCAGCAGCTCGGTGAACAGTGAGTCATACTGGGGCTTTAGTATCTCACTTATTTCTTGGCTGTCATCTGTGTATGTCCCATCCTGCCTAAGCAGGGACCCAATACTGGATGTTGTGAGGTGGATGATAGTCCAGTCAGGAAGTCAGTCCACTTAGTAAATCTGTCAAATCAATAAGTCATTCAGTAAACCAGTCAAGTCATTCAGTTAATCAGTCAAGTTATTCAGTAAGTCAGTCAAGTCATTCAGTAAACCAGTCAAGTCACGCCAGTCAAGTCATTCAGTAAATCAATGAAGTCAGTAAATCAGATGACAACATGGGTTATTCATGGCACAAGCCCGTATATTTGCTTCACTTTTTTTAATCATACGAACCGACACTTCATTAAGGTCAAAAACTCTCATCATGTCCACCACACATGCACCACACTTAAGCTTATCTAATATCTCTATTTTCTTCATAACTCCAAGACTTGAATGTTTTAACTTTGTCTTGTATGCCTCCTGGGTGCCATGGTTCCTTAGCAGATGCAATGTATGCTAATGAAAAGACCAAAACTCAATTCATAGACAATGCTCGGTACTGTATTGGACAACATGTACATATACAGAGCACTGGTACGGAGGCAGCAGGGTAGGAAACCAGGTCCTTCCCCGCAAAAGACAACTGCTTGACCCACAGGTAGACTGCCTAGCAGACATTACACAGGGAAAAATCTCATCCGGCCAGCTTGCAGTGCTGAAATTTTTTCCTTACCGAGAAGCAGAAACATTTAAATTGAATTTTACAGTGTAAAATGAAAATATGCAGCAATCTGACAATAGTGTAAAAGATAAAATGCATATTTTTAAATGTTTGTACAGTAGTGTGCTGTATATTGTAATAAACAGAACAGAAGAAATAAGCTGTAATATACATTAGTATTTAGGTATGCATAAGCTAAAAGAATCCTTTAGGAGTCAGGGATCGCGGGAAGAACTAAAAGCCATAAATGAAATCGAAAGAAACCCAAAGTATTTCTTCTCCTATGCCAAATCAAAATCGAGAACAACGTCAAGTATTGGGCCCCTACTTAAACAAGATGGGTCCTACACAGATGACAGCAAGGAAATGAGTGAGCTACTCAAGTCCCAATATGACTCAGTTTTTAGCAAGCCGCTAACCAGACTGAGTCGAAGATCAAAATGAATTTTTTATGAGAGAGCCACAAAATTTTATTAACACAAGCCTATCCGATGTTATCCTGACGCCAAATGACTTCGAACAGGCGATAAATGACATGCCCAAGCACTCTGCCCAAGGGCCAGACTCATGGAACTCTGTGTTCATCAAGAACTGCAAGAAGCCCCTATCACGAGCCTTTTCCATCCTATGGAGAGGGAGCATGGACACGGGGGTCGTCCCACAGTTACAAAAAAACAACAGACATAGCCCCACCCCACGAAGGGGGCAGTAAAGCAACAGCAAAGAACTACAGACCAATAGCACTAACTTCCCATATCATAAAAATCTTTGAAAGGGTCCTAAGAAGCAAGATCACCACCCATCTAGAAACCCATCAGTTACACAACCCAGGGCAACATGGGTTTAGAACAGGTCGCTCCTGTCTGTCTCAACTATTGGATCACTACGACAAGGTCCTAAATGCACTAGAAGACAAAAAAAATGCAGATGTAATATATACAGACTTTGCAAAAGCCTTCGACAAGTGTGACCATGGCGTAATAGCGCACAAAATGCGTGCTAAAGGAATAACAGGAAAAGTCGGTCGATGGATCTATAATTTCCTCACTAACAGAACACAGAGAGTAGTCGTCAACAGAGTAAAGTCCGGGGCAGCTACGGTGAAAAGCTCTGTTCCACAAGGCACAGTACTCGCTCCCATCTTGTTCCTCATCCTCATATCCGACATAGACAAGGATGTCAGCCACAGCACCGTGTCTTCCTTTGCAGATGACACCCGAATCTGCATGACAGTGTCTTCCATTGCAGACACTGCAAGGCTCCAGGCGGACATCAACCAAATCTTTCAGTGGGCTGCAGAAAACATTATGAAGTTCAACGATGAGAAGTTTCAATTACTCAGATATGGTAAACATGAGGAAATTAAATCTTCATCAGAGTACAAAACAAATTCTGGCCACAAATAGAGCGAAACACCAATGTCAAAGACCTGGGAGTGATCATGTCGGAGGATCTCACCTTCAAGGACCATAACATTGTATCAATCGCATCTGCTAGAAAAATGACAGGATGGATAATGAGAACCTTCAAAACTAGGGAGGCCAAGCCCATGATGACACTCTTCAAGTCACTTGTTCTATCTAGGCTGGAATATTGCTGCACACTAACAGCACCTTCCAAGGCAGGTGAAATTGCCGACCTAGAAAATGTACAGAGAACTTTCACGGCGCATAACGGAGATAAAACACCTCAATTACTGGGAGCGCTTGAGGTTTCTAAACCTGTATTCCCTGGAACGCAGGAGGGAGAGATACATGATTATATACACCTGGAAAATCCTAGAGGGACTAGTACCGAACTTGCACACGAAAATCACTCACTACGAAAGCAAAAGACTTGGCAGACGATGCACCATCCCCCCAATGAAAAGCAGGGGTGTCACTAGCACATTAAGAGACCATACAATAAGTGTCAGGGGCCCGAGACTGTTCAACTGCCTCCCAGCACACATAAGGGGGATTACCAACAGACCCCTGGCAGTCTTCAAGCTGGCACTGGACAAGCACCTAAAGTCAGTTCCTGATCAGCCGGGCTGTGGCTCGTACGATTTGGGTTTTCGTGCAGCCAGCAGCAACAGCCTGGTTGATCAGCTCTGATCCACCAGGAGGCCTGGTCACAGACCGGGCCGCGGGGGCGTTGACCCCCGGAACTCTCTCCAGGTAAACTCCAGGTAAACTGGTCAGAGAGCTTGTTGTAAGTCTGAGTCATTGGTAAATAAGTACGTTGCTAACTGAGGAGAAGGTGAATTCTTATTCATAATTTTATCTGCTTCAACACATTTGGGTTATTCTCACTCAGTTTATTTTATTAAGAATATTATTAATGTCTTATAAACATATATGTAAAATATTGTTTCATCTCAGTTGTAATAATTAAGGTTCCTACTTTCACTACTAATGTAATTTTTTTTTACAATTTCTTATTTTGAATTAGCTGAATACGTAATTTTTAAATTAGCATAATCTAGTGTTTTATTTTTATGTATTTTGCCCATGATTTTATTTCCTTCATTCAAATTTGGTTCTCTTTCTTTTAACGAACCGGGGGTATCCCACCCAAGCAGCGTGTCTCAAAAAGTTTTCTTTTTAACTTTAGTAATGTATACAGGATAAGTGGTTACTAGCCCCTTGCTCGCAGCATTTTAGTCACCTCTTACAACACACATGGCTT
This sequence comes from Cherax quadricarinatus, assembly GCF_026875155.1. Taxonomy (NCBI): domain Eukaryota; kingdom Metazoa; phylum Arthropoda; class Malacostraca; order Decapoda; family Parastacidae; genus Cherax; species Cherax quadricarinatus. The sequence goes on along the minus strand of NC_069492.1, from coordinate 7,166,292 downwards.
ATAAGAACATAAGAAAGAAGGAACACTGCAACAGGCCTACTGACCCATGCAGAGCAGGTCCATGTCCCCCCCAGATTAGCCCAATGATGCACCCAGTCTGGTCACCTCCACTCAAGGATGGAGCACTGCACCAGACCCAACAGCACAAGCTAGTCAGGTCCAACTCACACCCACCCACACTCACTCATGTATTTATCTAACCTATTTTTAAAACTACACATTTTAGCTTGAATAACTGTACTCGGGAGTTTGTTCCACTCATCCTCAACTCTATTACGAAACCAGTGCTTTCCTATATCCTTCCTGAATCTGAATTTTTCCAACTTGAAACCATTGCTGCGAGTCCTGTCTTGGCTGGAAATTTTCAGCACGTTATTTACATCCCCTTTATTTATTCCTGTTTTCCATTTATACACCTCGATCATATCCCCCTAATTCTACTCCTTTCGAGAGAGTGCAGATTCAGGGCCCTCAGTCTATCCTCATAGGGAAGATTTCTGATATATGGGATCATCTTTGTCATCCTCCTCTGTACGTTTTCCAGAGCATTTATATCCATTCTGTAATATGGTGACCAGAACTGAGCAGCATAGTCTAAATGAGGCCTAACCAAGGATATATAGAGTTGAAGAAAAACCTGAGGACTTCTATTATTTATACTTCTAGATATGAAGTCAAGAATTCTGTTAGCTTTATTGCGAACACTAATGCACTGTTGTCTTGGTTTTAGATTACTGCTAACCAGAACTCCTAAATCATTTTCACAATCAGTAGTATTAAGATCTACATTATTTAGTTTATATGTGGCATGGTTGTTTAACTGTCCAACATTTAGAACTTTGCATTTGTCAATATTAAACTGCATCTGCCACTTCTCCGACCATTGCATCAGTCTATTCAAATCATCCTGGAGTGCTCTAGTGTCCTCATTAGAATGAATTGGATGGCCTATTTTGGTGTCGTCAGCAAATTTGCTTATGTCACTATTCATTCCCTCATCTATGTCGTTTATGTAAATAGTGAACAACAATGGGCCCAACACTGACCCATGAAGAACACTGCTTGTGATGTGTCCCCATTCTGATTTCTCCCCATTTATGCAAACTATCTGCTGTCTATTTGTCAGCCATGCCTCTACCCAGGAAAAAATTTCTCCTCCTATTCCGTGTGCCTTAAGTCTCCTCAATAGCCTCTGGTGTGGAACTTTATCGAAAGCCTTACTGAAGTCCATATACACAATATCATATTCATTACCATGATCTACCTCCTCAAACACCTTAGTGAAAAAAGTTAGTAAATTCGTAAGACAGGAACGCCCCTTGTAAAGACCGTGTTGAGATTCATTAATCAATCTGTGCCTGTCAAGATGGCTACGAATTGCTTCGGCAATTAATGATTCCATAAATTTTCCCGCTATGGAGGTAAGGCTTATTGGTCTATAGTTCAAAGCCAAGGACCTGTCACCTGCCTTGTAAATAGGTACTTTATTTGCCATTTTCCACTTATCAGGCACTATGCTAGTTTGTAGTGATATGTTGAAAAGATTAGCCAAAAGGTATGCAAGTTCCTCTTTACATTCCTTTAACACCCTTGCAAACAGTTCAACAGGGCCTGGGGATTTGTTAGGTTTTAATTTCTCTATTTGTCTGAGGACCATGTCACTAGTTACTGCAATCGTACATAGTTTATTATCCTGTTCTATATACAGTGGACCCTTGACTAACGCTATTAATCCATTCCTGAGAGCTCATCGTTAGTCAAAATAATCGTTAGTCAAGTTAATTTTCCCCATAAGAAATAATGGAAATCAAATTAATCCGTGCAAGACACCCAAAAGTATTGAAAAAAAAAATTTTAACACATGAAATATTAATTTTAATACACACAAACTGAAGAAGACATGCACAGTTACATGACACTTACCTTTATTGAAGATCTGGTGATGAGTGATGGGATGGGAAGAGGGGAGTGTGTTGATGGTCTTAGTGTTTAGAAGGGGAATCCCCTTCCATTAGGACTTGAGGTGGCAAGTCCTTTTTCGGGGTTACTTCCTTCTTTTAATGCCACTAGGACCAGCTTGAGAGTCACTGGACCTCTGTCGCACAACATATCTGCCCATAGAGGCCTTTACCTCCCGTTCCTTTATGACATTCCTAATGTGTTTGACAACATTGTCAGTGTCACCATTAAACACTTGTTCAGGTTTCAGTCCTTCACTGTCTATGTACTCCTTGAATTCCTGCACATATTTTTCAGCTGCTTTTTGGTCCAAACTGGCAGCCTCACCATGCCTTATCACACTATGTATGCCACTACGATTCTTAAATCTCTCAAACCAACCTTTGCTGGCCTAAAATTCACTCACATCACCACTAGTTGCTGGCATTTTTCTAATTAAATCATCATGCAACTTCCTAGCCTTTTCCCATATAATCGCTTGAGAGATGCTATCTCCTGCTATCTGTTTTTCGTTTATCCATACCAATAACAGTCTCTCAACATCTTCTATCACTTGCGATCTCAGTTTCGAAAACATAGTTGCACCTTTGGCAAGAACAGCTTCCTTGATTGCCGTTTTCTTGGCCACAATAGTAGCGATGGTTGATTGGGGTTTTGTGTACAGCCTGGCCAGCTCGGAGACATGCACTCCCCTTTCATACTTAGCAATGATCTCTTTCTTCATATCCATAGTGATTCTCACCCTTTTTGCTGTAGGGTTGGCACTAGAAGCTTTCTTGGGGCCCATGGTGACTTATTTTGCAGGTGCTATCACTAAAAAGGCTGTGATATATGAAATGTTCCGATTGTATGCTTGGAAGCGACCGCGGTGGCTGGCTGGCTTGTAAACAATGGCCAGAAGTGGACGCGTCTCAGACGGAAGGAATAGTGTTGGTCGAGTTTTTTAGCGCTAATCGAGGCAAAATTTTTGCGATAAAATGTATCGCTAGTCAGATTTATCGTTAATCGATGCCATCGCTGGTCGAGGGTCCACTGTAATCTAATATTTCAGGAATATCACTAGTATTTTCCTGGGTGAAAACTGAGAGGAAGTAGGTATTGAGAATTTCACACATATCCTTATAACTGTCAGTGATCTGACCAGAGTTACTCTTAAGTGGGCCAATCTTGTCCATAATCTTACTTCTGTATACTAATCTTACTTCTGTAATCTTACTTCTGGGTTAGTCTTTGAATCCCTTGTGACCTTAGTCTCATAATCCCTTTTGCTTTTCTTATTCCTTTCTTTATTTCTCTCTTTAATTGAATATATTGATTTCTTAACTGCCAATCCCCTCTTTTAATATGCCTCTCTTCTGACCAAAGAGATGTTTTAATCTATTGTTCATCCATTTGGGATCATTTTTGTTAGATCTAATTTCCCTACTTGGAACAAAAGTTGTCTGGGCAGCTAGAACTATGCTCTGAAAAACGTCGTATTGGCAACCAAGATCACCTACCTGACCCATAGTCAGGACATCCCAATTTAGCCCACCCAGGTAATTTTTCAGTCCCATGAAGTCGGCCAAGTGAAAATCTGGGACAGAGATTTGATTGCAGTTATCTGGATAATTCCATGATATATTGAAACTAAGCAATTTGTGATCACTTTCCCCAAGCTCATCATTAACCTCAAGATTATTAATTAGTGAATCTTTGCTGGCAAGAACCAAGTCAAGCAGATTGTTTCCTCTAGTTGGTTCTGTCACAACCTGTTCTAAAAAGCAATCCTGAACCGTATCAAGAAAGTCACTAGACTCAAGATTTCCTGTCATATTGTTCCAATCAATTTGTCTAAAAGTTAAAATCTCCCATTATCACAACATTTTCATATCTAGATGCCTTATGAATTTTGTCCCATAACAGTTTACTGCACTCCCTATCTATCAAGGTTTGGGGGCCTATAAATCACACCCAAAATTAATTTGTCACGTCCCTCGAGAAACTGTAGCCAAACAGATTCTGTGTTTGATGTTTCTAATTTTATATCATATCTAAGACAACAATTTAAATTTTCTCTGACATACATCGCAACTCCACCACCCTTCCTGTTGACCCTATCAGTGTGGAATAGTTTATAACCCTGTATGTTGCATTCAGAAGGCAGTTCTCTATCTTTCAGGTTGAACCAGGTCTCTGTTATGCCAATAATATCTATATTACCTACACTTGCAAGTAATCTTAGCTCATCTATCTTATTTCTTAGACTCCTACTATTTGTATAGTAAACCTTGCATACATATCACGTTCGCCAAAGAATAGGTCCCAGTTATCAATGAATGGGATTGCAAGTTCCTTGCAGTACCTGTCTAGCCAGAAATTTATACCAATTGCCCTAGACATCCATTCATTGCACACTCCCTTTCTAGGCAAGATGCTACATATGACTGGGATCCCTCCCTTAGACCTAACTACTTCTATGGTTAACCTGTACTTATCCAGCAGCTCCTCTCTCCTGCCCTTCCCAATGTCATTACCCCCAGCACTAAGACAGATAATGCGCTTGTTCCAATTACCTGCCATAATGTTATCCAACCTGCTATGTCACCAACACCAGCTCCAGGAAGGCACGCTCTCTGTCTGACCTTTCTGTCTCTGTTACAAAATGCACGGTCCATATATCTTACCAGAGAATCGCCTACTATTAAAATATTCTTACCTTGATTAGCAGGGGAATCAGTGGTACCTTCAACCTCACTAACCACTGAAGTACACTCGTCTTGGAGAACAGAGAATCGATTTCCTACCTTCACATCTTCTCTATTAACTCTCCTCATCTTCCTTCTTCCTGAACTGTGAACCACTTGCCACTTAAAGCGGCTGCCACTCTCACTGCTGGTGACCATTTTCTCCTTACCAGCTAAATGCTTCTCACACTCACACCCAAACTCATCTATGCGAAGCTTCAGCTTCCTATTTTCCTCTTGAAGTAGAATCTCTTTCTTCAACACTTGAACCTGAGATTCTAAAACACTACAACAAGCCATGGTGCTTGGTAACACCCCACGCTAACTCCCAAGAGCTTAGGCAGGTATGACCGCAGGTGACCACTGACCTCAGCGTACTGGAAGATGAATTCTGTTCCACTTCCCCATGGAAATAAGAGGAAATAAACAAGAACAAGAACTAGTAAGAAAATAGAAGACAATGCAGAGGGGTGTGTGTATATATATGTTTGTACATGCATGTGTAGTGTGACCTAAGTGTAAGTAGAAGTAACAAGACGTTCCTGAAATCTTGCATGTTTATGAGACAGAAAAAAGACCCCCAGCAATCCTACCTTCAGTAAAACATTAACGGGATTTGGTTTACATTCACTTGGCAGATGGTAGTACCTCCCTGGGCAGTTGCTGTCTACCAACCTACTACCTAGGACATTTGGTTCATATACATTTAATCTACTTTTCTGGTAAATATCATTTGTGCCTTTATACATATATTTAAAAACACTATAGTCCTTCTAGAAGTAAGTTAGGTTTCAACTTGCCTGAAATGCTCTGCATACCAAAGAGAGTTTCCACTATACAAATAACCTGCACATAGGAGACTGCTTACGATGATGTTTCAGGCCAACTTGGACCATTTACAAGTCACACTAACTGGACTTTATAAATAATCCAAGTAAGACCAAAACTTGTCAAAGCTCCTCTTTCCCTATGTGCAAGTTATTTATGTATTATTCCAGTCACGGTATTGTGCGTTTTTGCTCTTTCTGGGTTTCCGAGTGACTGATGTAATGTCATCCAATTTTGTACAATGTATTATGTGGTAATAGATGTTGACTGACAGGGATTTCTTGAGTGTATGAGGAAGATGGTTCATGTAGAAGTGTTTGTTGGTGTGTGACAAAGATGGCTCATGTAGAATTGTTTGGAAGGTGTAGGTGTAGAAGATGGTTCATGTAGAAGTGTTTGCAAAGTATGGGTATGGAAGGAGGAGGGCTAATGCATAAAAAACTCTTTGGAACCTGTGAGAGTGAAAAGCAAAAATTGGTGAAGGAGTGGACATGGTTGTGTGAGGGCTGGTGCAAGAGTGAGAGGAGAGGGGTGCAGGAGTGGATATGGTTGTATGAGGGGCTGGTACAAGAGTGAGGGGAGAGAGGTGCAGGTAGGCAGGAGACAGAATGTGTGAACTGTGTGCACAAAGATGGGTAGGGGCTGGTACATGAGTGTATGGAGGTACATTACCAGTGTGTGGAGGGTATGGCACGTGGACAGGTAATGTTTGGCAGGAGTGTGGGGGATTTTTGGGTGTGGGAGAGTTGGGCTGGTGCAGGAGTGTTTGAAAGTTGTGAGTGTGGGTACTCACAAGACAAAAGATGAGTGGAGGGTGTATCACAAATAAGCAGGGGCTGGTGCATGAGTGTGAAGGTACAGTAAGAGTTGGGCCCAAAACGTTTTTAAACCTTGAGGGCTTGGGCAGGGTGATTGGAGATACAGAGTGTAAGGTACAGTAAGAGTGGTTTAAATATAATAGTCACCTTGCAGGTTTTGGGCATAGGGAGGTGGAGGCTGCAGTGTGAAGGTATGGTAAGAGTGGTAAGTGTAAAAGTCACCTTGAGGGTGTGGGCATGGGGAGGTGGAGGCTGTAGAGTGTGGAGGTATTGTAAAATGGCAAGTGTAAATGTCACCTTGAGGTGTGGGCAAAAATAGGTAGGTGAGCTGTAATGTGGATATTGTAAAAGTGGCAATTAAATACCTGAGGGGGGGGGCATGGAGGGGGAAGCGGCGAGAAGAGTGAGATACAGTTGACCATCTTGTAAAGTTATCCTGGAGTAAGCGGAGGTCAATCTTGGCCTGCTGGAAAAGCAAAACACTCGCCAGCCTCCTCCAGCCTCTTGACTCTCTCGCTCATCCTAAGGGGATCCCCAACCTGTCAACAGTGACAGCATCATTATCACCTGTGCTAGACAGCATCATTATCACCTGTGTACAGTGGTAGCACCATTATCAACTGTGTACGGTGACAGCATCATTATCACCTGTGTACAGTGCAGCACTATTATCACCTGTATATAGTATCAGCCCCATTATCTGCTAAGCAGCATCATCCCATTATCTACTTCATAGTGTCAGCTCCATTTTTCTGTGTAGTGTCATATCCCCTGTTTCTTGGACAGTGGTAGTCCACATTATCAGCTGTGAACAATACTGTTCATGTAACACTTCACTATGTATTAAGACAATGTGTTATATGATATTTTAAGTAGCGCAAATTCAGTTTGTACATAGATGATATTTACATTTGATGAGGTTAATGTCTAAGCAACAAACAACTAAAACTCTGTCTATGTCCTCCATGACACACAGATATATGTGTAAATCTTGAAGACAGCACTGTGATAATACCTTGTTTTAAGAAATTTCAGGCACTACAAGAATTATAAAAACAATCTACAATGACTGCATTTTATATAGAGTACATAC
>NC_069492.1:7078868-7156368 GCF_026875155.1 Cherax quadricarinatus | reverse complement strand
CTTCACATCCTATAAGAGCGTTGGTTAAAAACTATACTCTCATACATTCCCCTCTTTGCCTCAAGGACAAAGTTCTTTGTCTCCACAGACTCCTAAGTGCACACTCACTCTTTTTCCCTCATCAATTCTATGATTCACCTCATCTTTCATAGACCCATCCGCTGACACGTCCACTCCCAAATATCTGAATACATTCACCTCCTCCATACTCTCTCCTCCAATCTGATATTCAATCTTTCATCAACTAATCTTTTTGTTATCCTCATAACCTTACTCTTTCCTGTATTCACCTTTAATTTTCTTCTTTTGCACACCCTAACCAATTCATCCACCAATCTCTGCAACTTCTCTTCAGAATCTCTCAAGAGCACAGTGTCATCAGCAAAGAGCAGCTGTGACAACCCCCACTTTGTGTGAGATTCTTTATCTTTTAACTCCACGCCTCTTGTCAAGACCCTCGCATTTACTTCTTTTACAACCCCATCTTAAAATTTTATTAAACAACCACGGTGACATCACACATCCTTGTCTAAGGCCTACTTTTACTGGGAAATAATTTCCCTCTTTCCTACATACTCTAACTTGACCCTTTCACTATCCTCGTAAAAACTCTTCACTGCTTTCAGAAACCCTACCTCCTACACCATAAAACTTCCCAACATCTGCCACATTGCCCCCCTATCCACCCTGTCATACGCCTTTTTCCCAAAATCCATAAATGCCACAAAGACCTCTTTACCTTATTTTAAATACTGTTCACTTATATGTTTCACTGTAAACACCTGGTCCACACACCCCCTCCCTTTCCTAAAGCCTCCTTGTTCATTGCTATCCTATTCTCCGTCTTACTCTTAAATTCTTTCAATAATAACTCTACCTTTACACTTTACCAGGTAAAATCAGCAGACTTATCCCCCTATAATTTTTTGCACTCTCTTTTATCCCCTTTGCCTTTATACAAAGGAAATATGAAATGCTCTCTCCCAATCCCTAGGTACCTTACCCTCTTCCATACATTTTTTAAAAATAATTGCACCAACCATTTCCAAAAACTATATCCCCACCTGCTTTTAACATTTCTATCTTTATCCATCATCCCGTGCCTTACCCCCTTTCATTGTACTACTGCCCACGAACTTCCCCCCACTCATAACTGGCTCTTCCTCACTCCTACAAGATGTTATTCCTCTTGCCTATACACGAAATCACAAAATTCCCTATCTTCATCAACATTTAACAATTCCTCCAAAATATTCCCTCCATCTTCCCAATACCTCTAACTCTCCATTTAAAAACTCTCCTCTCCTATTTTTAACTGACAAATCCATTTGTTCTCTAGGCTTTCTTAACTTGTTAATCTCACTCCCAAAAATTTTTCTTATTTTTAAACAAATTTGTTGATAACTTCTCAAACCCCCTCTCTCATTTGCTCTCTTTTTACATTGCTTCACCACTCTCTTAACCTCTCTCTTTTTCTCCATATACTTTCCCCCCTTGCATCACTTCTACTTTGTAAAAAACTTCTCATATGCTAACTTTTTCTCCCTTACTACTCTCTTTACATCATCATTCCACCCAAACGCTCCTCTTCCCCCCGCAAACCCCCTTTCCTGTAACCACAAACTTCTGCTGAACACTCTAACACTACATTTTAAACCTACCCCATACCTCTTCGACCCCATTGCCTATGCTCTCATTAGCCCATCTATCCTCCAATAGCTGTTTATATCTTACCCTAACTGCCTCTCTTTTGTTTATAAACCTTCACCTCTCTCTTCCCTGATGCTTCTATTCTCCTTGTATCCCATTACCTTTTACTCTCAGTGTAGCAAACAACTGAAAGTGATCTGATATATCTGTGGCCCCTCTATAAACATGTACTTTCCTGAAGTCTACTCAACAGTCTTTTATCTACCAATACATAACCCAACAAACTACTGTCATTTTGCCCTACATCATATCTTGTATACTTATTTATCCTCTTTTTCTTAAATATGAATTACCTATTACTAAACCCTTTCTATACAAAGTTCAATCAAAGGGCTCCCATTATCATTTACACCTGGCACCCCAAACTTACCTACCACACCCTCTCTAAAAAGTTTCTCCTACTTTAGCATTCAGGTCCCCTACCACAATTACTCTCTCACTTGGTTCAAAGGCTCCTATACATTCACTTAACATCTCCAAAATCTCTCTCTTCCTCTGCATTCCTCTCTTCTCCAGGTGATACACGCTTATTATGACCCATTCTCACATCCAACCTTTACTTTAATCCACATAATTTCTTGAAATTTTCACATTCTATTCTCTTTTCTCCTTCCATAACTGATCATTTAACATTACTGCTACCCCTTCCTTTGCTCTAACTCTCTCAGATAATCCAGATTTAATCCCATTTATTTCCCCCCACTGAAACTCTCTACCCCCTTCAGCTTTGTTTCGCTTAGGGCCAGGACATCCAATTCTTTTCATTCATAACATCAGCAATCATCTGTTTCTTGTTTATCCGCACTACATCCACGCACATTTAAGCATCCCAAATTTTATAAAGTTTTTCTTCTTCTCTTTTTTAGTAAGTGTTAAGGAGAAGGGGTTTATAGCCCATTGCTCCGGCATTTTGTCGCCTCATACGACACGCATGGCTTACGGAGGAAAGATTCTTTTCCACTTCCCATGGACAATAGGAGAAAATAAAGAAGAACAGAGCTATTTAGAAAAAGGAGAAAAACCTAGATGTATGTATATATATATGCATGTGCGTGTCTGTGAAGTGTGACCAAAGTGTAAGTAGGAGTAGCAAGATATCCCTGTTATCTAGCATGTTTATGAGACAGAAAAAGAAACCAGCAATCCTACCATCATGCAAAACAGTTACAGGTTTCTGTTTCACAGTCATCTGGCAGGATGGTAGTACTTCCCTGGGTGGTTGCTGTGGTAGCCAATATTAGTACTGGATTACTGATGGAGCCAGATTACTGATTGCCGGATTAGTGATGGCCGACCTGTATGAAATTTGCACACGAAAATCAATCCTTATGAAAGCAAATGACTTGGCAAGAGATGCAGTATTCCCCAATGAAAAGCAGGGACACCACTAACATTTTAAGAGACAACACAATGAGTGTCAAGGATCCAAGACTGTTCAACTGCCTCCCAGCATACATCAGTGGACCCCCGGTTTACGATCAGCTCCCAATACGACCAATTATGTAAGTGTATTTATGTAAGTGCGTTTGTATGTGTATGTTTGAGGGTCTGAAATGGACTAATCTAATTCACAATATTTCTTATGGGAACAAATTCGGTCAGTACTGGCACCTGAACATACTTCTGGAATGAAATAATATCGTGAACCGGGGGTCCACTGAAGGGGGATTACCAATAGACCCCTGGCTGTCTTCAAGAATGCTTTGGCAGGCACCTAAAATCAATATCTGATCAGCCTGACTGTGGTTCGTACATTGGTTTACGTGCAACCAACAGTAACAGCCTGGTTGATCAGGCCCTGATCCACCATGAGGCCTGGTCACAGACTGGGCTGCAGAGGCATTGACCCCTGAAACCCTCTCCAAGCATATTCTAGGTATACAATGCGTAATTACAATTTTGATTTGTTAGGTAAGACACATATGCAACAGTTAGGTATCTTTATTTCGAAACGTTTCGCCTACACAGTAGGCTTCTTCAGTCGAGTACAGAAAGGTTGATAGAAGCAGAAGATACTTGAAGACGATGTAATCAGTCCATCACCCTTAAAGTTTTGAGGTGGTCAGTCCCTCAGTCTGGAAAAGAGCATTGTTCCATTGTCTGAAACAATATGAAGTTGAAGTGACAGAATGGGCCTTTATATAGTGCCAGGAGGTGAGACGTAGGTTGCTTTGGGAGGGCAGGTCCTTCTCAAACCCAGCCGTTCTCACTAGTAGAGGTTGTCGAAGTGGTCTGTACCAAGATACCCTTGTGTTGCAGTGTCTGACAGAATGAACATTAAAATGGTATGAAATACCGACAGATTGTTAGGTAAGACACATATGCAAAAAGTTAGGTATCTTTATTTCGAAACGTTTCGCCTACACAGTAGGCTTCTTCAGTCGAGTACAGAAAGGTTGATAGAAGCAGAAGATACTTGAAGACGATGTAATCAGTCCATCACCCTTAAAGTTTTGAGGTGGTCAGTCCCTCAGTCTGGAAAAGAGCATTGTTCCATTGTCTGAAACAATATGAAGTTGAAGTGACAGAATGGGGCCTTTATATAGTGCCAGGAGGTGAGACGTAGGTTGCTTTGGGAGGGCAGGTCCTTCTCAAACCCAGCCGTTCTCACTAGTAGAGGTTGTCGAAGTGGTCTGTACCAAGATACCCTTGTGTTGCAGTGTCTGACAGAATGAACATTAAAATGGTATGAAATACCAACAGATTGTTAGGTAAGACACATATAAAGGCCCCATTCTGTCACTTCAACTTCATATTGTTTCAGACAATGGAACAATGCTCTTTTCCAGACTGAGGGACTGACCACCTCAAAACTTTAAGGGTGATGGACTGATTACATCGTCTTCAAGTATCTTCTGCTTCTATCAACCTTTCTGTACTCGACTGAAGAAGCCTACTGTGTAGGCGAAACGTTTCGAAATAAAGATACCTAACTGTTGCATATGTGTCTTACCTAACAATCTGTCGGTATTTCATACCATTTTAATGTTCATTCTGTCAGACACTGCAACACAAGGGTATCTTGGTACAGACCACTTCGACAACCTCTACTAGTGAGAACGGCTGGGTCTGAGAAGGACCTGCCCTCCCAAAGCAACCTACGTCTCACCTCCTGGCACTATATAAAGGCCCCATTCTGTCTCTTCAACTTCATATTGTTTCAGACAATGGAACAATGCTCTTTTCCAGACTGAGGGACTGACCACCTCAAAACTTTAAGGGTGATGGACTGATTACATCGTCTTCAAGTATCTTCTGCTTCTATCAACCTTTCTGTACTCGACTGAAGAAGCCTACTGTGTAGGCGAAACGTTTCGAAATAAAGATACCTAACTGTTGCATATGTGTCTTACCTAACAATCTGTCGGTATTTCATACCATTTTAATGTTCACAATTTTGATTTGTTAAGTACAAACAAAGCCACTATCATGCTGGGGCCTTTTGGGCAAACTAATCCTAGTACATAATAACTACTTAGGTCTAGATAAGATAAGAATGTTTAACTTTTTAATAAATCCTTATTTTATCTTAACCCTTTCAGGGTCCGTCCCGTAGATCTACGGCTTTACGTTCAGGGTCCAAACCGTAGATCTACGCCATGAGCTCAGCTCACTCTGATAAACTGTGAGTGGTACATTTGGGCCTAGATATGAGAGAATACATTTATGTGGTATGTGTGCACCACATAAAACAGATCCTGCAGCACACTGTGTATAATGAGAGAAAAAAAATGAAATCATGATTTTTCGATTAAAACAGCAACTTTGCAGTGTTTTTTCGTATGTTTTTTATAGTTGTATTTGCTATTTCATGGTCTCATTTGATAGAATGGAAGACATATTACAGAAATAGAGATGACTTTGATTGGTTTTAGCACTGGAAATGGCTTGAAACTGAGCTCAAAGTAGCAGAAATGTTAAATTTTTGCCGGTACTCAAGAGTAAACAAACGACCTCACACGTCTAATACACGTCAGCTGGTGGGTCTAATATACATTCACAAATATGGTGATGATATTTATACAATTATTACAGTATTGCATAACAGTAAATCTTCTATTTTTTGGTGTGAATAAAAATTCATTATGTGAATAAAAAATCAAAATGGTATTTGTAAAGCCTCAAAACATAACTAATGAACAGAGGAAATGTTAGTTTAGTGCCAGGAATGCCTACATTGTTCATTCTGGACCCTATTTTGAAATTGGAATATTTTGAACTTTGTGTTAAATTGGCCAAATTAACAATTTCCGATCACTTTATTTTGTAGTTGAAACAGTTGACTTGGCGATTTCTTGTGCTCAATCGATAGAATAGAAGTAATACTAGTGAAATAGCTAAGAATTTGGTTGATTGGAATAATGTAATTGGCCTAAAATGGGAGTCAAAGTCGGCAAAATCGCCAATTCGTAAATATCGCTGACACATCAAAATTCGCGAGAGCATAATTTCGTCAATTTTCCACCAAATTTCGTACTTTTTGTTTTATTACCTTCACAAAAAGATTCTCTACGATTTCATAAGAAAAAATAACAAATTTTTTTTTTTAAAATTCTTGGACACTGGTGCGTGACTCCAGATTTGGGCCTTGGACCCTGAAAGGGTTAATACTGATGTGAGGTAGTCAGGGTGGAGGTTTAGAAGAATAAAAACATTACAATTAATGGTTAAACGTAAATTTTAGGATTAGCGATTTTTAAAAACCCTTTTGACTGTCGGGCGAATTTTGTCTTACGAGGACTGTTTTGACGTATATATACTAAAATTCTGCGGTTAAAATGAAGCAGGAGAAAGCTGGAGGTCCACATGTGAGAGAATGGGTCTGTGTAGTCATGTGCACCATAAAAAAAAAATCCTGGAACACGCATGCATAATGAAAAAAAAAAAACTCCGACCGTTTTTTTTAAATTTAAAAAAAGGGAAATTTTGGGGTCTTTTTCTTAAAAATTTTTTTATGGTTTATTCTCGTTTCTTGGTCTCATTTGATAGAATGGAAAACGTATTAAAAAATTAAAAGTGATTTTGATTGATTTTCTAAAAAAAGAACCTAGAAATGGGGCCAAAGGGGGGAAATTTTGATTTTTGCCAATTTCAAAAGTAAAAAAATGATGCCATTGTCCAATAAATGCCCAAACTACCATTCTAAATGCAGTCATGAATGGGTTGATGTTATTTATACAATTTTACAGTACGAAAGGTCTTATAATAGTAATCTTCTATTTTTTTTTTGAAAAAAAAAATTCAAATAGAAAGCAAGAGAAATATCGAGGGGCCTGAGACTATGATGAAAAAAAAGAAAGTTATTTTAGAGCCAGTAAGTCTGCATTGTTCTTTCTGGACCTTTTTTTGAAATTGTCTTTTTTTATTTTCAAAAATTAAAAATTGAAAATTTTCTGACCATTTTTATTAGGTATTGAAACGGTAAAGGGGTAGTTTCTTGTATCAATCATAAAAAAAATGGATTTTCTAAAGAAATACTATGAGTTTGGGTGACGGAACAACGAATACCCGAAAATAGGGTTCAAAGTGGGCGAAATCGCCATTTGTAAACAGCGCCGAGGCACTAAAATTTGCCAAGCATAATTCGTCATTTTCCTCAAATTTTTGTTTTTTTGGGGTCATTACAATCGGGAAAAGATTCCCTATCATTTCATAAGAAAAAAAAAAAATTTTTTTTTTTTTAAATTTTTCGAACCAGGGAACACCTCGGGTTGGGGGGGCAGGTCAAGGGGTTAATAGACTAAAGGCATATAAGTTCGAGAGAGTTGCTTCAAAATGATTAAAGTTTTTTTGGTTGGGTTTTGGTTAGAACTGAAAAATGAGATGATTTTTTCATAGCCCTAAATCTGTATGAGTCAGGGGATCCTTGAATGTTCAGGGATGAATTTCCCGATTTTTCGGGCCCTTTCTGTGCATTGCTTTTTCTAGTGTAGATGACACGAGGGGGTCGAAGGTGCCTTGTGACTTGTATTGTGACTGTGCCCTTTTTTAAGCTTTAAGAAATTTGCAAGAGGGTTATATTGGGGGTCAAATGTTTTTGTTATAAAGTAGGCACAATAATATGAGTGTATCCTCATAATTTATAGGTTTAGGGTTTTTTTTAAAAATGGTGGGGTGTGCTGTCTAGTGCAGGGGGTGGTAACATTGGACAGCACTTTCTGTTGGTTATCTAAGGTTTTAAAGGGGGTTGGTTGTGGCTGATCCCCCGACACAAAAAACCAAGGGGAGGTAGGGGTTATTAAAAAGTGTATAGGTAAGGGTGCGTTTGGGGGAAAATAGTACCCTATCTTTGGAAAAAGGGTCCTACGACTGGAAATTTTTTTTGGATATATGTGGATTGGGAAATGAAAATATGTATAAGATTCTCAAAGGGGAAGGCCAGAAATTTACCCTAGATTCTTGTAATAGGGGAACCATTTATCGATATACATTATTAATTGGATATTTTAAATCTATTTCCCAAAAAGCATGAAGTAAGTTTTTTTCTTGTTTAAGTGAATTTTCTGGTTATCATCAAATACAGTACAGTGGTCCCCAGGTTTTGCGAAGCCCCTCGGTAACCGATAAATCCGGGATCCCAAGCGTTATAAAACGCAAAAAATTTTTCCTCGTTTCGTTTCAAAACCCAGTACGCGATATGATTTGTACGAGACGTGTCCACATGTGGCCTGAAAATGCCCCGTGTTCCAGGCTTTAAACCCCCAGTGTGGGGTCATTAAGGATACATTCGTACATTCCATATTATCCATATTTTCCTGTTTTTGGTGCTGTTTCTGCAAAATAAGTCACCAGGCCCAAAGAAAGCTTTAGTGCCAACCCTTCGAAACCAAGGGTGCTAAAGATATGAAATAAGAAAGAATAATTAAAGTATGAAAGTGGAGTGCTTGTGTCGGGCCCGGGCCAAGTTTTATATAAATCCCAATCAAACCCTTTCTACTAAGTGAGAGGAAAAAGCAAACAAGGGGCTGTTCTTGAAAAGGGGCAACTGTGTTACAAAAAAAGCAACGCATCCACGTTTCTCAGTCTGGCCTCTTGCTGATGAAGTTGATCTATCAGCTCATCAGTGGTTAGTTTTATTGTCCTCTCCACCAACTCTTCCACATCTTCCCCACTAACCTCCAACCCCAAGGACTTTCCCAATGCCTTAATGGATTCCTCTACTGGCATAGGATTTCAGGGTAGCTGAAAACCCTTCAAAAAAATCCCTTTGGTTACACATTCTGGCCACAGTTTCTTCCAAGCAGAGTTCAAGGTCCTCTTAGTCACTCTCCCAAGACCTTACCTTATTAAGGTTTACACACAATTGAGGATATTAAAGTGATCTCTCCAAAAGTCTATTAGAGTCAGTTGAGTTTCTGAGGTCACTTCAAAGCACCTTTCAAACAGAGCTTTTGTTACAGTTTTTTAGAGCTGTATCTCCTGCTATATGTTTTTCTTTGTCCACACAATAAGAGTTCTCAACATCTTCCCATCACTTGCGTCTCTGTGTCGAAAACAGTGAAACCTTTGGCAAGAACAGCTTTCCTTGATTGACTTTTTGTTGCCACACAATTAGTAGCGATGGTGATGGGCGTTTCATACAACTGGCCAGCTGGAGACACGCACTCACTTTCTACTTATCAATGATTTCTTTCTTCAATCTCTTTGTAATTCTCACCTTTTGCTGTAGGGTTTGCACTAGAAGCTTTCTTGGGGCCCATGGTCTCTTATTTTGCAGATAATCACCAGAAACCACTGTAATATACGAAATGTTCCGATTGTATGCTTGGACGTTACCGCGGAGTGCGGGCTGGTAAACAATGCCACCGGCGGAACATGTGAGAATGGTAAGGGCGCACATTAGACGGTCTCGGACGATTCAGCGTTTGAGCGGGTTTTTCAGGGTATGCGAGGCAAAATCTTTGGCGATAAAATGTAGCGGTATGCGGAATTTAACGTTATGTGATGCCAACGGTATGCGGGGGTCCACTGTACAGTGGGCCCGCTTTACGTTCACCTCCAATGAGACTAAATTATGTAAGTATATAATTTACGTTAACTGCGTTTGTACGTGTATGTTTGGGGTCTGAATTGGACTATTCTAATTCACGATATTCCTTATTGGGAACAAATTTGTTCAGTACTGGCACCTGAACATACTTCTGGATTGAAATGATATGCATAAACCGGGGGCCACTGTATATATTACAGAACCAATAGTAATGAACCAATTTTTTGTATTTTTATTTGTGCAAACAAGTTTAATAAAACAATATACAGTGGAACAGACGATAAGCGATGGCATCGATTAACGATAAATCTGACTAGCGATACATTTTAACACATAAATTTTTCCTCGATTAGTGCTAAAATAACACGACCACGCTATTCGGTTTCGTTCGAGACGCGTCCACTTTGCCTGAGCGCGAATCACTTGTCCCATGGGTGACAGTGTTTACATAGGCCTGCCAGCCACCGGCGGTTGCTTCCAAACATACTATTGTAATTTCTATTATCACAGCCTTTGTAGTGATTGCACCTGCGCAAAATAAGTGTCCATGGGCTCAAGAAAAAATTCTTGTGCCAGCCCTACAGAAAAAGGGTGAGAATTACTATGGGGATGAAGAAAGGATCATCTGCTTAAGTATGAAAGTGGAGGTTGCGTGTCTCCGAGTGGTCAGGTTGTATTGAAAACCCAATCAACCATCGCTACTATTGTGGGCAAGAAAACGGCAATCACAGGAAGCTGTTCTTGCAAAGGTGCAACTATGTTTTTCGAAACTGAGATCGCAGTGATAGAAAGATGTTGAGAGACTCTTATTGGGGTGGGATAAACGAAAAACAGATAGCAGGAGAATAATAAATTTATAAACATCTCTCAAGCAATCATATGTGAAAAGGCTAGGAAGTGCATGTGGTTTAACCTTTGAGGGTTTGGTTTAGTGTACTAGTACGTCTTACGCGTAGGGGTTTGACGTACTCTAGTACGCATAAATTCTGAGGCCCTCAAATCTCGCAGGAAAATGCTGATTAAGCCTAGATGGAGAGAATGGGTCGTGTGGTGGGTGTGCGCAGTAGGAAAAAATCTGGGACCCGTGGTGCATTGGGGAATGCCATCATAGTACACAATTTCCACCGTTGCCCTGCAGTAAGAAGTTCCTCACTCCTCGGGAAATTGGGACACTTTTGTTCCCAGTGACAGGTTCCTATATTATGATGGAAGTGACAGTGAAGATGAGTTTCAAAGGTTTCTGGTGAGGTTTTGACCGAAAACTAATGACCATATATGAGTAATAGTGAGGAAAACCAGACAACCCACAGCCTTCCACCTCTGGTGCTGGGCCGACGTTCAGTGTACCAGAATCAAAGAGGAATATCTATTTTCCAAAATCCCAGACTCAGATGTGAGCTGGTGATGATATGTTAGTGATGATGAACTACAAGATCTTCAAACTTGTCCAAGAATGGAGGAGGAGGAGGGAGGCAGAGGAGGAGGTAGGCAGAGGAGGAGAGGCAAAGAGGAGGAGGAGCAAAGTGGGAGGAGGAGGCAGAGGAGGAGGGAGGAAGGAAGAAGAGGAGGTGGAGGAGGAAGAAGAGGAGGGGAGGAGGAGGAGAGGAGGAGGATGGGAAGAGAAGAAACGTATGATAACAAATATAACATAATAATAATTAAATAAATAATAATAATACATTAATAATATAATAATTCATTAATAATAATAATACATAATAATAATAATAGGTAATAATAATAATAATGTAATAATAAATGTTCACCCATCGACAGTAACAAGTAAGGGGAGATAACATTGATAAGTGCTGACGTTTGATGAGGGGTAAATGAGGGTAGAGCTGATGCCAAAAGTATGAGATGATACATCGCCCCTCCCTTTTGGTTTTGCATGGTATACTTAAATTTCTGTCTGTTATTTGCCTGTCTGTCAAGCTCCCTGTCTTCAATTAGCTCTGTCTCCAGTGAGCCCAAGACTGCGTCATCACTTTTTCTCACATCTTCAAGCAGAGTATAGCACTTTGTCTGGGTTTCTTGGGTTTTATCCTAGGTAATTTTAGACTATGTTATATTGTATTTATGTGTCCTGTGAGACAGAGATAGAAAGACTGATAGAAAGAGAGAGGACAGATAGAAAGAGATGAATGAGGGAGACAGATAATTGATAGAATGGAGGAGGGGGGAAGCAGCATCCGGACCCCATTGTTTTGACAGGGCGGAGGGGGAAAGGAGTAATTAGCCAATATGTCACTTTGACAGCAGACGACTCCTTGTATTTACACTATGGACGAGGAGGAGGAGGAGAGAGGAGGAGGGAGGAAGAGGAATAGAGGAAGAGGAGGGAGGATAGAGGAATAGTAGGAGGAAAGATTAGGGGAAGGAGAGGAAGAGGAAGATGAGGAGGAGGAGGAAGAGTAGGAGGAAGAGGAAGAAGGGAGGAGGAGGAAGAGAGGAGGATGAGGAAGAAGAGGTGGAGGAAGAGGAGGAGGACGGAGGGAAGAGTATGGAGGAAGAGGATGAGGAAGGAAGAGGAAGAGTATGAGGAAGAGTAGGGGGAGAGGAGGAATGAGGTAAGAAGGAGGAGGAGGTGTGAATGGAACACTAGTACCACTGGTACTGGTACACTATACATTTCTGTCTGTCTTTTGTCTGTCTGTCAGCTCCCTGTCTATCTGTCTCATTCCGTCTAGCCTCTGTCTCAGAGAGCCACAAGGACTGTTGTCTCACTTTTACCTCACATCTTCAAGCAGAGTTTTAGCACTTTGTCTGGATTTCTGGGTTTATCCTAGTAATTTATACTTGTACACTTGATATTTATGTGTACCTGTGAGAACAGAGATAGACAGACAGATAGAAGGAGAGAGACAGATTGAAAGATGATAGAATGAGGGAGAAAAGATTAAAACACCATTGTGTATGGACTCATGTTTCTGAGTTCCACAAAGCTGCAGAACTAATAGGTAATTGATTCAGTGACTGTATATTGGTATTATATATTTATAGACTATAATAATAAACAATGTTTGTATTGTTTGTCTTTTTGTAAACAGTGTTGTAAACAATATAGTGATTATTTATGTTTGTGTGCTTATTGGGTTGTATACATCGTGTGTATATATGTACAGTGCACTTAATTGGTCTCATAGGCCCACTTAAGTTATGTGATAAAATAAAATATTGAAAAAAAACAACAAACCTTCTAATACAAGTAAAATTCAAAGTTTACCGGTTGTGGTGAGCGGCAGTCGCCGCTGTTGCCATACGCGGCTCATTTTTCTGCAAAAACTTCATGAATCCATATCTCCGTAAGTATTGATTGGTTAAAATTTTTTTTTTGTTGAGCCTATAATGTTTAGAAAAAAAAATACTCTTTTTTTTCTTAAGAAAAAATAATTTTTTTTTTTATTTGAAATTTGGCCGTACCCTGAGAAGGTTTCGGAGAGGGGCCTGTCGACCCTCAAAAGGGTTATTAATGAAAAAAAATGCCTGCAACTAGTGGTGATGTGAGTGAATTTAAGGAAGCAAAGGTTGGTTTGAGAGATTTAAGATGCGTTTCGTGGCATTCATAGTGTGATTAAGGATTGGTGAGGGCTGCCAGGTCGGACCACAAAGCGGCTGAAAAATATGTGCTGGATATTCACGGAGTACATAGACAGTGAAGAATTAAAACCTGAACAAGTGTTTAATTGTGACGAAACAGGGCTGCTTTGGATAGAAAATGCCAAAGCAGGACTACATTACTGTGGAGGAAAGGCACTCCAAGGGACATAAGCTAGGAAAGAAAGCTTACTCTGGTGATGTGTGCCAATGTAGTGGTGATTGCAAAGTGACAGCCTTTATTGGGGTATCACTCCTGAAACTCCCAGAGTGTTCAGGAGAAAAACAATGTGTCAGGGCGAATTGTGTGTGCTGTTAGGGCAAACAGTAAGGCATGGGTCACTGGACTTTTTCTGTGACTGGTTACACCATGCATCTGCCCCCTCTGTGAAAATTTACCGAATTGATTAAGAAATTAGACCTTAAGTTCCGCCGGGTATTTAGACAGGCTCCGGGTCATCCTTCAGAAGTGGCACAGCGACTTTTTAGGGACATAAGCTTCACTAAGGTGATGGTTTTGCCCTCCTAATACCACTCCTTCCTGCAGCCATGGGACCTGCAGGTCATTTTCAACTTCAAGGAAACTGTATCACAAAAAGCTATGTTTGAAAGGTGCTTTGTAGTGACCTCAGAAACTCCAACTGGTCTAAGAGAGTTTTGGAAAAAGAAAAGATCACTTTAGCATCCTCAAATTGTGTAATACATTTAGGTTAGGCTTGGGAAGGAAGTGACCTAAGAGGACTTGAACTCTGCTAGGAAAAAAACTGTGCCCAGAATGTGTAGACAAAAGGGATTTGAAGGGTTGAGGCTAACTTGAGATCCTATGCCAGTTGAGGAATCATTGTAGCATTGGGGAAGTCATTGGGGTGGAGGTTAGTTGAGGAGGATGTGGAAGAGTTGTGGAAGGATGACAATGAGAACTAACCTCTGAGAGCTGCTAGATCATCTTCAACAGCATGAGGCCACACACTGAGGAGGAAACGGCATTCGGAAGAAGGCGGGATAGAGAAATTGGAAGAAGTTGCCTACTTCTAAGATTAAGGAAGGAAATCTTGTCTGCACTGTTCATTCTGGACCTTATTTGAAATTGTCATATTTTTTAGTTTTTGTGAAATTGGCTCAAATTGCAAATTTTGACCACATTATTAGGTAGTTGAAATCGGTAAATGGCAGTTTCTTGTACTCATCGATAGAAAAAAGGAGTTTAAAGAAAATAGCTATGAGTTTGGGTGACTGGATAGAACAAACGGAATTAGCGAAATAGGGCTCAAGTGCGGCACAAAATCGCGATTTGTAACAGCGGAGGTCGCTAAACTTCGCGAGAGCATTAATTCCATCAGTTTTCATCAAATATTCGTTTTTTTTTTTTTGGTGTCTTACAATCGGGAAAAGATTCTCTAGCATTTCTTAAGGAAAAAATAATTTTTTTTTTTTAAATTCTGCGACACCAGGAGACACCTCAGTGGACCCTTGGTTATCAGCCATTCCTGTTATCAGGCAACTCGGTGATCAGCCGGTTTTTTGGCTTCTAGTGATTGGTCATTCATTTCAGTGATTGGCCTTTGGGATGCGTCCGTCTGCTGGCTGGGGCTGCTTGTGCGTCAGTTTGGCTGTGTCTCTCGGTGGGTGAGGAAGCTTCAGCTTATACATACAAACATTTCGCTTGTTTTCCATTGTTTTTGGTGTTTGTTTTTTTTGGACTGCACCTGCGAAATAAGTAACCATAGCTCCAAAGAAAGTTTCTGTGGTAAAGATAGTGAGAAACACCATGGAATTTAAGCATGAAGTGATTAAAAATATGAGAGGTGGTATGCGAGTGCTGGAAACTTGCAGGATGTATGGAAAAAAACAATCTTACCCATTTCTTCCATCCTGGCAAGAACGACACAAATCAAGGATGCTAATGTTGCCGAAAGGAGTGTGATTTTTCTAATGAACATAGTCACGAATAATGGAAAGAGAATGTTAGGAAAAAGAATTAGTGGGAGACAGTGGTGTGGTGTCTAATATTTGTGAGAAAGCAAAGTCAGTTACATGGATCTTCTACAGAAAAACTCCTGGAACAAGTGCTGCTAGGTAGTGAATTTAGGGCCAGCAAAGGCTAGGTTTGAGAGATTTAAGAAGCGTAGGCAGCCATACACAGTGTTGTAAGGCATGGGGAGGCTGCCAGTACTCATAATTTGCAGCTGATAAGGATGTGCAGGAATTCCAGGGAACATAAAAAAAAAAAGGGGGGCTGAGGATTTGAACCCACCAAGTGTCAATTGTGACGAAACAAGCCTGTTTTGGCTATAGAAGAAAATGCCACAAGCATACATCAATGCAGAGGAAAAGGACATGCCAGGACACATGCTTTGAAAGACGCCTTACTATCTTGTTGTGTGGGGAATGCTAGTGGGGATTTAAAGTTTAAAGTCTTACTGGTGTTATCACTCGGGAAAATCCCAGGAGTGTTCAAGAAAAGCAAATGTCATCAAGAATAGATTGTGTTGTGAGGGGAAGCTTATTTTATAAGGATTGGGTCACGAGGCAAATGTTCAAAGAGTTGGGTTAAATGATGTGTTGGCCTAGTGTGAAAAAATACTCATGAAATGAAACTGCCATTAGGTGTTCCTGGTACTGGCAATGCTCCTGCACATCCTCCAGACTTGGAAAGACAAGTGGTTAGGGACTTCAGTTTTATAAAAGTAAAGGTCATGCCTCCTAACACCATCCTTCCTCCAGCCATGAACAAGCAGGTCATTTTTACTTCAAAAAAACTCTCTACAAAAGTAATGTTTCAAAAGTGCTTTGAAATGACCTCGGATACTCAGTTGACCCTAAGAGAGTTCTGGAGGAATCACTTCACTATCCTCCATGCATAAGCTTATAGTTAAGTTTGGGTGGGAGCAAGGGAGTAATAAAGGATAAGGAATTATAGATAACCAAAGCAAAGGGGAACTGCCAAGGGTGTGACTTCCAGGAATTGAACTCTGCTTGGTAGAAAATGTGCCCAGGTTGTGTCAAGAGATGGATTTTGAAGTGGACTCTATTATGGCATGGAAGTCCCTGGGGATGGAGGTGAGTGGCGAGGATGTGGAAGAGTTTTGGAAGACCACTGGGAAGAGATAACCATTGTTGAGCTGCAAGAGCTTCAACTCAAACAGCAAGAGACTTGCCAGCTGGGAAACTTGCTTCAGAGGAGGGGATGAGTGAAGGAGGTGCCTTTTCAGGATTAAAGAGATGTGTGCTATGTGGTCTAGGGTGCAAAGCTTTTTGGAGAAATCCACCATGATCATCAAACAAGTCATAAAGGCCTTTATCTGCATACATGTTCAGTGACCAAAACCTGTCCCATCTTCGGAAAATCTAAAGAGATGCCAGAAACATACCTCTATGGATTAGAGTGTTGTGGGACAGGGGTTCCAGTGACTCTCAAGCTGGTCCTAGTGACATTAAAAAACAAAGAGGGAAGTAAATGCAGTATAAGGACTTGGTACCTGAAGTCCTCATGGAGGGGGATTCACTTCCAAAACACTCTTTCCTCCAGAAAACACGCTTTTTCCAGCATTAGTCTTCATAAAGGTATGTAATACTTATATACAGTGACCCCGCTTACGATATTAATCCGTTCCAGAGAGTCAATTGTAAGCACGAAAATTATCGTTAGCGAATAGTAATTTTCCTTTGTTTTTTTTTTTTTTTCCCCCCTCCCCCCCCATAAGAATAATGGAATTCAAATTATCCGTTCTGACACCCCCAAAAAGTATGAAAAAAAAAATTTTTTTTTTTTACCACATGATGGAAATATTAATTTAATACACACAAACTGTAGAAGGACAATGCACAATTACTACTCTACTAAGAATAGAATACATGACACTTACCTTTATTAAAGAACTGGTGATGATTGATGGGATGGGAGGAGGGGAGAGTGTGGAAGTTATTGTTTAGAAGGGGAATCCCGTTCCATTAGCACTTGAGGTAGCAAGCCTTCTCCCTGAAAGCTGGCTGCCTTGGATCAAAGTCTAGTGCAAGCTGGACTCCAAGGTGTTGTCCTGTGTGGGTAGATTGGTAAGCACTGCCTTACCCTTATTCCACGGTAGGGGATTTTCTTAGGCTCAAGTTTCCTTCAGACAGAGATCAGTGTTAGTGTATATTTCGCCTGCTCTTGCAAATTCCTTGCACTGTTAATATCTCTAGTAAGGCTGATGCATGCAGGGGATGAGACGAAAAGCTGTAAGCCTTCTCCTGAAAGCTGATGCCTTGGATCAAGTCTAGCTCAAACTGGCCCCCCCCCCCCCCCCCCCCCCCCCCCCCCCCTCGACTCCAAGGTATTGTCCAGTGTGAGTAGATTGGTAAAGCACTGCGTGCCTTGTCCCAAGGTTGTAGGTTTGAGTCGCCTTCAGCCAGAGATCAGTGTATTGTGTATTATTTAGCCTGCTTGGCGAATTCTTGCTTATTATATTATATATATATTTATATATATATATATTATATTATATGGTGTAGGTTGGTAGACCGCAATCCAACGCCCAGGGAGGTAATCTACCGTCCTGCCAAGTGACGTGTAAAACGAATAGCTGTAATTGTTTTACTTGATGGTTGGATTGTGGTGTCCTTTTTTCTGTCTCATGAACATGCAAGGATTTCTGGTACGTCTTGCTACTTATACTTACACTTAGGTCACACTACACATACAATGACAGCACATTATACACACCCTCTGGGTTTTCTTCTATTTTCTTTTTGTTCTTATTCTTGTTTATTTCCTCTTATTACTTGGGGAAGGTGGAACAGAATTCTTCCTCCGTAAGCCTTGCGTGTTGTAAGAGGCAACTAAAATGCGGGAAGCAAGGGGCTAGTAACCTCTTTCCGTATATATTACTATATGTAAAAGGAGAAACTTCGTTTTTCCTTTTGGGCACCCCGCCTCGGTGGATTAGGCCGGTGTTGATTGAAAGAAGTATATATATTAAATATATATATACTATATTATATATTTATATTTATATATATATATATATATTATTTTTTTTTTATATCACACTGGCCGATTCCACCAAGGCAGGGTGGCCGAAAAGAAAAAATGTCCCATCATTCATCCATCACTGTTTGCCAGAAGGGTGCTTTACTCTACAGTTTTTTTTTAAACGGCAACATTAACATCCCCTCCTTCAGAGTGCAGGCACTGACTTCCCATCCTCCAGGGACTCAAGTCGGCGCCTGCGGTGTCCCTGAACCCCTTCATAAAATGTTACTTTGCTCACTATACACAGCAAGTCAAGTATTAAATAACCATTTGTCTCCATTCACTCCTATCAAAACACGCTCTCGCATGCCTGGCTGAAGTCCAAGCCCCTCGCACCAACATTACCTCCTTTACCCCCTCCCCCAACCTTTCCTAGGCCGACCCTACCCCGCCTCCTTATACTTCGACGGATACGCTCTTGAAGTTAGATTTCTGTTTCACTCCATTTCTTCCACATGTTCCGAACCACTCAACAACCCCCTCAGACCTCTGGACATCGTTTTGGTAATCTCAGCACCTCCTCCTAATTTCAAAATACGTATTCTCGGCATTTTTTTCACCACTCACATGCCCTAAGACATGACATCTCCACTGCCTCCCAGCCTTCTCCTGCTGCAACATTCATCACCCATGCTTCACACCCATATAAGAGCGTTTGGTAAAACTATACTCTCATACATTCCCATCTTTGCCTCCAAGGAAAAAGGTCTTTGTCTCCACAGATCTCTAAGTGCACCACTCACTCTTTTCCCTAATCAATTCTATGATTAACCTCATCTGTCATTGACCCATCCGCTGACCGTCATCCATAATATTGAATACATTTCTACCTCCTCAATACTCCTCCCTCCACTCTGATAGTCAATCTTTCATCACTAATCTTTTGGTATCCGCATAACCGTACTCTTTCACTGTATTCACCTTTAATTTTCTTCTTTTGCAACCCTACCAAAATTCATCCACCTAATCTTGCAACTTCTCTTCAGAATCTCCACAGAGCACCGTGTCACAGCAAAGAGCAGCTGTGACAACTCCCACTTTGTGGTGTGATTCTTTATCTTGTTACTCCACGCCTCTTCCCTGTCAAGGACCCTCGCATTTACTTCTCTTACAAACCCATTATAAATATATTAAACATCCACGGTGAATACACATTCCTTGTCTAAGGACACTTTTATGGGAAATAATTCCCTCTTTCCTACATACTCTAAACTTGAGCCTCACTATCCCTCGTAAAAACTCTTCACTGCTTTCAGTAACCTACCTCCTACACCATTACACTTGCACATCTGCCCACATTGCCCCCCTATCCAACCCTGTCATACGACCTTTTCCAAATCCTTAATGCCACAAAGACCTCTTAACTTATCTAAATACTGTTCACTTATATGTTTACTGCTAACACCTGTCAACACACCTACCTTTCCTAAAGCCTCCTTGTCATCTGATATCCTATTCTCCGTCTTACTCTTAATTCTTTCAATAATAATTTTTCCATTACACTTTAACAGGTATACTCAGCAGACTTATCCCCCTATAATTTTTGCACTCTCTTTTATCCCCGTTGCCTTTATACAAAGGAACTATGCATGCTCTCTGCCAATCCCTAGGTACCTTACCCTTCTTCATAATTTATTAAATAATTGCACCAACACTCAAAACTATATCACCATCTGCTTTTAAACATTTCTATCTTTTTCATCAATACGGCTGCCTTACACCCCTTTACTCATTTTACCTATGCCTCACGAACTTCCCCACATCATAACTGGCTCTTCCTCACTCCTACATGTGTTATTATCCTTGTACTATACACGAAATCACAGCTTCCCTATTTCATCAACATTTAACAATTTCCTCAAAATATTCCCTCATCTTCCAATACTTAACTCTCCATTTAATTAACTCTCCTACTCCTATTTTTAACTGAACATTCCATTTGTTCTCTAGGCTTTATTAACTGTTATCTCACTCCAAAACTTTTTCTTATTTTCTCAACCAATTTGTTGATAAAAGCTCCCCACTCTCTATTTGCTCTCTTTTTACATTGCTTCACCACTCTCGTAACCTCTTCTTTTTCTCCATATACTCTTCCCTCTTGCATCACCTTCTACTTTGTAAAAACTTCTATATGCTAACTTATTCTCCCTTTACTACTCTTTTACCCAAAATTTTTTTTTTTTTTTTTTTTTAATCATTCCACCAATCGTCTCTTCCCTCGCTACACTTTCCTGTAACACTAACTTCTGCTGAACCACTCTAACACTACATTTTTTAAACTACCCCATACCTTCTCGACCCCTTTGCCTATGCTCTCATTAGCCCATCTATCCTCCCAATAGCGTTTATATCTTACCCTAACTGCCTCCTCTTTTAGTTTATAAACCTTCACTTCTCTCTTCCCTGAAGTTCTATTCTCCTGTGTATCCATCTACCTTTTACTCTCAGTGTAGCTACAACTAGAAAAGTGATCTGATATATCTGTGGCCCCTCTATACCCCTCTGTAAACACGTACATCCTGAAGTCTACTCAACAGTCTTTTATCTACTAATACATAATCCAAAAAACTACTGTCATTCGCCCTAATCATACCTTGTATACGTATTTATCCTTTTTTTCTTAAAATATGTATTACCTATAAACTAAACCCCTTTCTATACCAAGTTCAATCAAAGGGCTTCCCTTAGCAATTTAACTGGCACCCCAAACTTACCTACCACCCTCTCTAAAAAGTTTCTTCCTAACTTTGGCTTCAGGTCCCCTACCACATATTACTCTTCACTTGGTTTTAAGGCTCCTATACATTCCTAAACTTTCAAAATCTCTCTCTCTCCTCATGCATCCCTCTCTTCTCCAGGTGCATACACGCTTTTATGACCCTTCTCGCACCTAACCTTTACTTTAATCCAGCATAATTCTTGAATCTACACATTCATATTTTCTTTTTCTTCCTTCCATAACTGATAATTTAACATTACTGCTACCCCTTCATTTGCTCGAACCTCTCTGATACTCCAGATTTAATCCCATTTATTGCCCCCACTGATATACTCTCCTACCCCTTACTGCTTTGTTTCGCTTAGGGCAGGACATCCAACTTCTTATCATCATAAATCAGCAATATCTGTTTCTTTCCAACCGCATACATCCTACGCACATTTAAGCATCCAGTTTTTTTTAAAGTTTTTCTTCTTCTCTTTTTTAGTACATGTCTACAGGAGAAGGGAGTACTAGCCCATTGCTCCCGGCATTTTAGTCGCTCATACGACACGCTTGCTTTACCCCCCCCCCCCCCCCCCCCCTGAGGAAAGATTCTTTTCCACTTCCCCATGGACAATAGAAGAAAATAAAGAAGAACAAGAGCTATTTAGAAAAAAGGAGAAAAACCTAGCTGTATGTATATATTATGCATGTGCGTGTCTGTGAAGTGTGACCAAAGTGTATGTAGGAGTAGCAAGATTATCCGGTTATCTAGCTGTGTTATGGCAGAAAAAGAAACGCAATCCTACCATCATGCAAAAAACAGTTACAGGTTTTGTTTCTCAGTCATCTGGCAAGGACGGTAGTACTTCCTGGGTGGTTGTGTCTACCAACCTATATTTATTATATATATATATTTATTATATATATATATATGTTTATATTTTATATATATATATATAGTTATATATGATTATTTATACTATATATATATATATATTATATATATATATATATATATTATATATATATTTATATATATTTATATATATATGCAGTGGGTCCCACCGAACAACGATCACATCGATTGCTACCAATTATGTAGTGTATTTATGTAAGTCGTTTGTTAGTGTATGTTTGGGGTCTGAAATGAAACTAATCTACTTCCACCTATATTCCTAGGAACAAGTCGGTCAGTACTGGCACTGAACATACTCTGGAGTAAAAAAATATCATAACGGGGGTCCACTGGATGATATATATATTATTTATATATATATATATATATATATATATTTACGTGGATCCTCGACTACGCTAATTAATCCGTTCCTGAGAGCCTCATCGTTAGGTCAAAAATTATCATTAGTCAAGTTAAATTTTCCCCTAAGAAATAATGGTAAATCAATTAATTCGTGTAGGGACACCCAAAGTATGAAAAAAAAAATTGTTTTTACAGATGAAATATTAATTTTAATACACACAATGAAGAAGAATGCACAGTTACTTGACACTTACCTTTATTTGAAGATCTGGTGATGTTGTTGGGATGGGAGGAGGGGAGAGTGTTGGTGGTCTTTAGTAATTTAGAAGGGTGAATCCTCTTCCATTAGGACTCTTGTGATAATATGAAATGTTCCGATTGTATGTCTGGATGGGACTGTGGTGCTGGCTGGCTTGTAAAACACTTGCTCCAGGGACATGGAGGCGCGCTCTAGGCCAAAGTGGACTAGTCGAGCAAAATTTTTGCAGTTAAAATGTATCGCTAGTCGGATTTAACGTTAGACGATGCCAACGTTGGTCGAGGGTACACTCTACATACAGTGGACCCCCGCACAGCGATATTAATCCGTGCAGAGAGTCATTGTTATGCGATATTATCGTTATGCGGAATGAAATTTTCCCATAAGAAATAATGGAAATCAAATTAATCCATGCAAGACACCCCAAATTATGAAAAAAAAATTTTTTTACCACATGAAATATTAATTTTAATACCAAATACTGAAAAAAAGCATGCACACTTACATGGACACTTACAGTGGACCCCGCAATAGCGAATTTTATCATGCAAGGGAGGGCTCATTGTTATGCGAATATGAGTCGGTAATGCGAATGAATTTTCCCCATCAAGAAATAATGGAAAATCAATTTTAATCCGTTGCACCAAGACACCCAAAAGTATAAAAAAAAAATTTTTAACACAGAAATATACATTGTCCATACTCACAAAGAGAAGGATACATGCCAATAGTTAGGAGTAGTTCATGCACAATTTATATTGGTTCGCTGTACTACTCTAATAAATGCAGAATAAAGACACTTACCTTTATTGAAGATGCGAATGACTGATGAGACACTGTGTCTGGGAGTGCCTGTGCCTCCTGAGTTACTGTAGGTCCTGTTTGGTATTTTCTTCCAGAACAGGCTTATCACCACTGTGTATGCCACTACGATTCTTAAAAATCTTCAAACCAACCTTTGATGGCTTTAATTTACCATATATGAGCACTAGTTCCAGGATTTTTACCTGTTTCACCTGGGTGTTAGTGGACTGGTGTGGGATGCATCCTGGGAGGACAAGATTATGGACCCCAACTGTGGATTAAGTTAGACAGGTCCTTCAATGACCATGACTTTTTTGGGTTATCCTGGGTGACAATCCTCTGGGGTTAATTGTTCTTGGTATTCTCAATAAAGCCACACCCAGAACGGTGTGTGCTACAGCAGCTAGCAGCAGCAGCTGGACAGTGCTACAGCAGCAGCCAGCAGCTGCTGACAGTGCTACAGCAGCAGCAGAGATGCTACAGCAGAAAAAAGAAACAATCAGCAGCAGCTGTGGTGGTACAGCAGCGCAGCAGGTGACAGTGCTACAGCGCAGCAGACGAGCTACAGCAGCAGGATGATGCTACAGCAGCAGCATACGGTACTAAACTTCAGCAGCAGCAGCTGCGGTGGTACAGCAGCAGCAGCAGCTGACAGTGCTACAGCAGCACGCAGGACAATGCTACAGCAGCAGCAGACGATGACGTACGCAGCAGCAGCGGTACTACAGCAGCAGCAGACAGTTACTACAATCAGCAGCAGCAGCAGCTGATGGTGGGGTACAACAGCAGCAGCAGTGAAGGTGGTGTACAACAGCAGCAGCAGCTGACAGTGCTACAGCGCAGCAGGACGTTGCTCAGCAGCAGCAGACGGTACTACAGCAGCAGCTGCAGCTGACGGTGGTACAGCAGGCAGCAGCAGCTGTACCACAATAGTAGCGATGGTTGATTGGGGTTATTATACAACCTGGCCTGCTCTCGGAGACACGCACTTCCACTTTCATCCTTATCAATGATCTTTTTTCTTCATCCTCCTATAGATAATTCTCACCCTTATTGTTGTTGGGTTGGCACTAGAAGCTTTCTGGGGGCCTATGGTCACTTATTTTGCAGATAAATCACAAAAACACTGTAAGAATACGAAATGTACCGATTGTATGCTTGGATGTTACCGCGGGGCTGGCTGGTAAACAATGCCACCGTCGGCAATGTGAGGCTGGCTAAGGGCACACATTGGGACGCGTCTCGAGACGCAACAGCGGTGAGCGGTTTTTTGAGCGTATGCGATGCAAAAATTTTTGCGTAAAAGCGAGCGGTATGCGGATTTAAACGTTATGTGATGCAAACGGTATGCGGGGGTCCACTGGTACTTTTATTGAAGATCTGGTGATTGATTGATGGGATGGGTGGAAGGAGAGAGTCTTAGTGTTTAGATGGGGAATCCCCTTCCATAAGAAGTGAGGTGTCAAGTACTTTTCTGGGGTACTTACACTTCTTCTTGTAAGCCACTGAGGACCTGCTTCTGAGTCACTGGGACTCCGTCGCACAACATATCTGTCCATAGTGGCTGTACCTCTCGTTCCTTTATGGACTTCCCTAAAGGTGTTTACACAACATTGGCAGGGTAATAGTCACCTCAGCACAGTTGCAATAGCTGTGTGAGGGTGATTTTCATCCCATGAAGGGTTTGCACTTCAAGCCACTTTGCACAGATTTCCTTAATCTTTGTAGTTGCAATTTCTTACAATTTCTCTCTCCCCACCTTCGGAATCCACGTTTCTCAGTCTGGCCTCTTGCTGATGAAGTTGATCTATCAGCTCATCAGTGGTTAGTTTTATTGTCCTCTCCACCAACTCTTCCACATCTTCCCCACTAACCTCCAACCCCAAGGACTTTCCCAATGCCTTAATGGATTCCTCTACTGGCATAGGATTTCAGGGTAGCTGAAAACCCTTCAAAAAAATCCCTTTGGTTACACATTCTGGCCACAGTTTCTTCCAAGCAGAGTTCAAGGTCCTCTTAGTCACTCTCCCAAGACCTTACCTTATTAAGGTTTACACACAATTGAGGATATTAAAGTGATCTCTCCAAAAGTCTATTAGAGTCAGTTGAGTTTCTGAGGTCACTTCAAAGCACCTTTCAAACAGAGCTTTTGTTACAGTTTTTTAGAGCTGTATCTCCTGCTATATGTTTTTCTTTGTCCACACAATAAGAGTTCTCAACATCTTCCCATCACTTGCGTCTCTGTGTCGAAAACAGTGAAACCTTTGGCAAGAACAGCTTTCCTTGATTGACTTTTTGTTGCCACACAATTAGTAGCGATGGTGATGGGCGTTTCATACAACTGGCCAGCTGGAGACACGCACTCACTTTCTACTTATCAATGATTTCTTTCTTCAATCTCTTTGTAATTCTCACCTTTTGCTGTAGGGTTTGCACTAGAAGCTTTCTTGGGGCCCATGGTCTCTTATTTTGCAGATAATCACCAGAAACCACTGTAATATACGAAATGTTCCGATTGTATGCTTGGACGTTACCGCGGAGTGCGGGCTGGTAAACAATGCCACCGGCGGAACATGTGAGAATGGTAAGGGCGCACATTAGACGGTCTCGGACGATTCAGCGTTTGAGCGGGTTTTTCAGGGTATGCGAGGCAAAATCTTTGGCGATAAAATGTAGCGGTATGCGGAATTTAACGTTATGTGATGCCAACGGTATGCGGGGGTCCACTGTACAGTGGGCCCGCTTTACGTTCACCTCCAATGAGACTAAATTATGTAAGTATATAATTTACGTTAACTGCGTTTGTACGTGTATGTTTGGGGTCTGAATTGGACTATTCTAATTCACGATATTCCTTATTGGGAACAAATTTGTTCAGTACTGGCACCTGAACATACTTCTGGATTGAAATGATATGCATAAACCGGGGGCCACTGTATATATTACAGAACCAATAGTAATGAACCAATTTTTTGTATTTTTATTTGTGCAAACAAGTTTAATAAAACAATATACAGTGGAACAGACGATAAGCGATGGCATCGATTAACGATAAATCTGACTAGCGATACATTTTAACACATAAATTTTTCCTCGATTAGTGCTAAAATAACACGACCACGCTATTCGGTTTCGTTCGAGACGCGTCCACTTTGCCTGAGCGCGAATCACTTGTCCCATGGGTGACAGTGTTTACATAGGCCTGCCAGCCACCGGCGGTTGCTTCCAAACATACTATTGTAATTTCTATTATCACAGCCTTTGTAGTGATTGCACCTGCGCAAAATAAGTGTCCATGGGCTCAAGAAAAAATTCTTGTGCCAGCCCTACAGAAAAAGGGTGAGAATTACTATGGGGATGAAGAAAGGATCATCTGCTTAAGTATGAAAGTGGAGGTTGCGTGTCTCCGAGTGGTCAGGTTGTATTGAAAACCCAATCAACCATCGCTACTATTGTGGGCAAGAAAACGGCAATCACAGGAAGCTGTTCTTGCAAAGGTGCAACTATGTTTTTCGAAACTGAGATCGCAGTGATAGAAAGATGTTGAGAGACTCTTATTGGGGTGGGATAAACGAAAAACAGATAGCAGGAGAATAATAAATTTATAAACATCTCTCAAGCAATCATATGTGAAAAGGCTAGGAAGTGCATGTGGTTTAACCTTTGAGGGTTTGGTTTAGTGTACTAGTACGTCTTACGCGTAGGGGTTTGACGTACTCTAGTACGCATAAATTCTGAGGCCCTCAAATCTCGCAGGAAAATGCTGATTAAGCCTAGATGGAGAGAATGGGTCGTGTGGTGGGTGTGCGCAGTAGGAAAAAATCTGGGACCCGTGGTGCATTGGGGAATGCCATCATAGTACACAATTTCCACCGTTGCCCTGCAGTAAGAAGTTCCTCACTCCTCGGGAAATTGGGACACTTTTGTTCCCAGTGACAGGTTCCTATATTATGATGGAAGTGACAGTGAAGATGAGTTTCAAAGGTTTCTGGTGAGGTTTTGACCGAAAACTAATGACCATATATGAGTAATAGTGAGGAAAACCAGACAACCCACAGCCTTCCACCTCTGGTGCTGGGCCGACGTTCAGTGTACCAGAATCAAAGAGGAATATCTATTTTCCAAAATCCCAGACTCAGATGTGAGCTGGTGATGATATGTTAGTGATGATGAACTACAAGATCTTCAAACTTGTCCAAGAATGGAGGAGGAGGAGGGAGGCAGAGGAGGAGGTAGGCAGAGGAGGAGAGGCAAAGAGGAGGAGGAGCAAAGTGGGAGGAGGAGGCAGAGGAGGAGGGAGGAAGGAAGAAGAGGAGGTGGAGGAGGAAGAAGAGGAGGGGAGGAGGAGGAGAGGAGGAGGATGGGAAGAGAAGAAACGTATGATAACAAATATAACATAATAATAATTAAATAAATAATAATAATACATTAATAATATAATAATTCATTAATAATAATAATACATAATAATAATAATAGGTAATAATAATAATAATGTAATAATAAATGTTCACCCATCGACAGTAACAAGTAAGGGGAGATAACATTGATAAGTGCTGACGTTTGATGAGGGGTAAATGAGGGTAGAGCTGATGCCAAAAGTATGAGATGATACATCGCCCCTCCCTTTTGGTTTTGCATGGTATACTTAAATTTCTGTCTGTTATTTGCCTGTCTGTCAAGCTCCCTGTCTTCAATTAGCTCTGTCTCCAGTGAGCCCAAGACTGCGTCATCACTTTTTCTCACATCTTCAAGCAGAGTATAGCACTTTGTCTGGGTTTCTTGGGTTTTATCCTAGGTAATTTTAGACTATGTTATATTGTATTTATGTGTCCTGTGAGACAGAGATAGAAAGACTGATAGAAAGAGAGAGGACAGATAGAAAGAGATGAATGAGGGAGACAGATAATTGATAGAATGGAGGAGGGGGGAAGCAGCATCCGGACCCCATTGTTTTGACAGGGCGGAGGGGGAAAGGAGTAATTAGCCAATATGTCACTTTGACAGCAGACGACTCCTTGTATTTACACTATGGACGAGGAGGAGGAGGAGAGAGGAGGAGGGAGGAAGAGGAATAGAGGAAGAGGAGGGAGGATAGAGGAATAGTAGGAGGAAAGATTAGGGGAAGGAGAGGAAGAGGAAGATGAGGAGGAGGAGGAAGAGTAGGAGGAAGAGGAAGAAGGGAGGAGGAGGAAGAGAGGAGGATGAGGAAGAAGAGGTGGAGGAAGAGGAGGAGGACGGAGGGAAGAGTATGGAGGAAGAGGATGAGGAAGGAAGAGGAAGAGTATGAGGAAGAGTAGGGGGAGAGGAGGAATGAGGTAAGAAGGAGGAGGAGGTGTGAATGGAACACTAGTACCACTGGTACTGGTACACTATACATTTCTGTCTGTCTTTTGTCTGTCTGTCAGCTCCCTGTCTATCTGTCTCATTCCGTCTAGCCTCTGTCTCAGAGAGCCACAAGGACTGTTGTCTCACTTTTACCTCACATCTTCAAGCAGAGTTTTAGCACTTTGTCTGGATTTCTGGGTTTATCCTAGTAATTTATACTTGTACACTTGATATTTATGTGTACCTGTGAGAACAGAGATAGACAGACAGATAGAAGGAGAGAGACAGATTGAAAGATGATAGAATGAGGGAGAAAAGATTAAAACACCATTGTGTATGGACTCATGTTTCTGAGTTCCACAAAGCTGCAGAACTAATAGGTAATTGATTCAGTGACTGTATATTGGTATTATATATTTATAGACTATAATAATAAACAATGTTTGTATTGTTTGTCTTTTTGTAAACAGTGTTGTAAACAATATAGTGATTATTTATGTTTGTGTGCTTATTGGGTTGTATACATCGTGTGTATATATGTACAGTGCACTTAATTGGTCTCATAGGCCCACTTAAGTTATGTGATAAAATAAAATATTGAAAAAAAACAACAAACCTTCTAATACAAGTAAAATTCAAAGTTTACCGGTTGTGGTGAGCGGCAGTCGCCGCTGTTGCCATACGCGGCTCATTTTTCTGCAAAAACTTCATGAATCCATATCTCCGTAAGTATTGATTGGTTAAAATTTTTTTTTTGTTGAGCCTATAATGTTTAGAAAAAAAAATACTCTTTTTTTTCTTAAGAAAAAATAATTTTTTTTTTTATTTGAAATTTGGCCGTACCCTGAGAAGGTTTCGGAGAGGGGCCTGTCGACCCTCAAAAGGGTTATTAATGAAAAAAAATGCCTGCAACTAGTGGTGATGTGAGTGAATTTAAGGAAGCAAAGGTTGGTTTGAGAGATTTAAGATGCGTTTCGTGGCATTCATAGTGTGATTAAGGATTGGTGAGGGCTGCCAGGTCGGACCACAAAGCGGCTGAAAAATATGTGCTGGATATTAAAGGAGTACATAGACAGTGAAGAATTAAAACCTGAACAAGTGTTTAATTGTGACGAAACAGGCCTGTTTTGGAAGAAAATGCCAAGCAGGACCTACATTACTGTGGAGGAAAAGGCACTCCAAGGACATAAGCCTATGAAAGACAGGCTTACTCTGTTGATGTGTGCCAATGCTAGTGGTGATTGCAAAGTGAAGCCTTTATTGGTGTATCACTCTGAAACTCCCAGAGTGTTCAGGAAAAACAATGTCGTCAAGGCTAATTTGTGTGTGCTGTAGGGCAAACAGTAAGGCATGGGTCACTAGGGACTTTTTCTATGACTGGTTACACCATGCATCTGCCCCCTCTGTGAAAAATTACCTAATTGAAAAGAAATTAGACCTTAAGTACCTCCTGGTATTAGACAATGCTCCTGGTCATCCTTCAGACTTGGCACAGCGACTTTCTAGGGACATAAGCTTCACTAAGGTGAAGTTTTTGCCTCCTAATACCACTCCTCTCCTGCAGCCCATGGACCAGCAGGTCATTTTCAACTTCAAGAAACTGTACACAAAAGCTATGTTTGAAAGGTGCTTTGTAGTGACCTCAGAAACTCAACTGGCTCTAAGAGAGTTTTGGAAAGATCACTTTAGCATCCTCAATTGTGTAAACATTATAGGTAAGGCTTGGGAGGAAGTGACTAAGAGGACCTTGAACTCTGCTAGGAAAAAACTGTGCCCAGAATGTGTAGACAAAAGGGATTTTGAAGGGTTTGAGGCTAACTCTGAGAATCCTATGCCAGTTGAGGAATCCATTGTAGCATTGGGGAAGTCCTTGGGGTTGGAGGTTAGTGGGGAGGATGTGGAAGAGTTGGTGGAGGATGACAATGAAGAACTAACCACTGATGAGCTGCTAGATCATCTTCAACAGCATGAGGCCACACCTGAGGAAACTGCTTCGGAAGAGGGGATAGAGAAATTGAAGAAGTTGCCTACTTCTAAGATTAAGGAAATCTGTGCAATGTGGCTTAAAGTGCAATCCTTTATGGATGATAATCACCCTGGCACAGCTACTGCAAGCTTTGTTGGCAACCTGTACACTGACAATGTTGTGAAACACTTTAGAAATGTCATAAAGGAACAGGAGGTACAGGCCTCTATGGACAGATATGTTGTGCGACAGAGGTCCAGTGACTCTGAAGCTGGTCCTAGTGGCATTAAAAGAACAAGGGAAGTAACCCCGGAAAATGACTTGCTACCTCAAGTCCTAATGGAAGGGGATTCCCCTTCTAAACACTAAGAAGATCAACACTCTCCCCTCCTCCCATCCCATCAATCATCACCAGATCTTCAATAAAGGTAAGTGTCATGTAACTGTGCATGTCTTCTTCAGTTTGTGTGTATTAAAATTAATATTTCATGTGGTAAATTTTTTTTTTTTCAATACTTTTGGGTGTCTTGCACGGATTAATTTGATTTCCATTATTTCTTATGGGGAAAATTAACTCGACTAACGATAATTTCGATTAGCGATGAGCTCTCAGGAACGGATTAATATCGCTGGTCAAGGGTCCACTGTAATGATATCAATGTTTGTGCACTTGTGTACATAAGTTATGTGAAAAAATAAAGTAGTGGAAAAAAGAAGAAACCTTCGAATGGGAGTAGAAAAAAGTTTATCGGGTGAGTGGCTGTTGCCATACGCAGCTCATTTTCTGCTGACTTTATGCCTCTATATATCGGTAAGTACTGATAGCAATTTTTTTTTTCTTAAAACACTCGGTAAATAATCCTATAATTTTGTTAAGAATTTTTTTTTTTTCAAATATTTTTCAACATAGAATGACAGTTTCAGAAATGGGCTTGATACAGTCAAAATGTTAAATAAGTCACCATGGGGTTTTAAGAGGGTTAGTGATAACAGCCAACCAAAAAGAAAATTGGTTGGGAAAAATCTGCTTGGTACAGTGGACCCCTGACTTATATTAATCCATTCCAGAGAGTACATCATAAGACAAAATTATTGTAAGTCAAATTAATTTTCCCAATAAGAAATAATGGAAATCAAATTAATCCATTCAAGACGCCTAAAAGTACGAAAATTTTTTTTTTTTATCACATTAAATACAGTGGACCCCCGCATACCGATTTTAATCCGTGCAAGAGGGGTCATTGTTATGCGAAATAATCGGTATGCGAATGAATTTTCCCCATAAGAAATAATGGAAATCAAATTAATCCGTGCAAGACACCCAAAGATGAAAAAAAAATTTGACCACGAAAATATACATTTTCCTACACACAAAGTAGAAGGATACATGCCAAAAGTAGAGTAGACACTGATGATTATTGTGCATGTACTACTCTACTAAATGAAGAATAAATGACACTTACCTTATTGAAGTGCAGCAATGATGAGGGACATGTGCCTGGGAGTGCCTTTTCCTCCTGATATGTAGGTCCTGTTTGGTATTTTTTTCCGAACATCCCTTAACACTGTGTATGCCACTAGATTTTTAAATCTCTCAAACCAACCTTGCTGGTTTAAAATTTTCCCAAATGGCACTAGTTCCAGGTTTTTTCCCCTGTTCACCGGGGTTTTTAGTGACGGTGTGGGTTGCATCCTAGGAGACAAGATTAAGGACCCCAAAGGAAAAAAAGTTAGACGTTTCGAGACATGACTTTTTTGGGTTACCTGGGTGGCAAAACCTCTGGGGTTAATTGTTTTTGGTTTCTCAATAAGCCCCACCAAAAACGGTGCTACAGCCAGCAGCAGTGACGGTGGTTTTCAGCA
Organism: Cherax quadricarinatus; assembly: GCF_026875155.1. Taxonomy (NCBI): domain Eukaryota; kingdom Metazoa; phylum Arthropoda; class Malacostraca; order Decapoda; family Parastacidae; genus Cherax; species Cherax quadricarinatus. Next base: position 7,123,875 of record NC_069492.1, on the reverse strand, counting down.
GCAGCAGACGTGCTACGCGCAGCAGCGTGACGGTGGACAGGCCAACAGCGATGTCGCAGCGCAGCAGTGACGGTGGTACGCAGAAAAGACGTGACAGCAGCGCAGCGATTCAGCAGCGGGAGCGCTGACGGTGGTACGCAGCAACAGATGATGCTACAGCAGAGCAGACGATGCTACGCAGCAGCAGCGGGTGCTAAGCAGCAAACGCGCGCGGTGGTACAGCGCAACCCGCGAGCTACAGCAGCAGCAGACGATGCTCGCAGCAACAGAGATTTCTACGCAGAGCAGCAGCTGACGGTGGTTTCAGCAGCAAAGACGATGTACAGCAGCAGCAGACGATTGGCTACAGCAGCAGCAGACGATGCTACAGCAGCAGCAGCAGGACGGGGGTAAGCAGCAAAGACAATGCTACAGCGCAGCAGTATGCTACAGCAGCAAAAGCGTTTACAGCAGCACAGACGATGCTACAGCAGCAGCAGCACGGGCGGTGGTACAGCAGCAACAGACGATGTACAGCAGCAACGACGATGTTACAGCGCAGCAGAGATGCTACGCAGCAGCAGCGTGTGGTGGTACAGCAGCAACGACGATGTCGCAGCAAAGATGTGTTACAGCGCAGCAGACGTGTACGCAGCAGCAGCAGTGACAGTGCGACGCAGCGAAGTGCGCAGCAGCGCACCCGTACCCCATGTAGCGATGGTTTATTGGGGGTTTTAAAACAACTTGGCCAGCCGGAGACACGCACCTTTTCATTTAACAAGATTTTTTCCACCTTGAAACTCACCCATTGCTGAGGGGTTGCACAGAAAGCTTTTTTGGGGCCAAAGGGGTCACTTTTTTTACAGAAAAGCCCCAAAAAACACGTAATTACAAAATTTCCGAGATGTTTGGAGCCCGCGGAGGTGGTGGAAAACAATGCCACCGGCGGAAAAAGGGGCATGCTCAGGCCGACAGGGAGGGGTTTCGGACGAAAATGGTAGGGGTTTTTTAAGCGGTATGGAGGCAAAATTTTTTGCAAAAAGCAAGCGGTAAGCGGAAAAACGATTTATCCCACGGTATCGGGGGTCAACGAACATTTTTACACACAAAACAAGGTACAAAACAAATAATTTTGGCAGACAGGTTTTTCTAAAGAAGAAAAATGACACTTACCAAGAAGGAGGAATGAGAGACACGTGTCCTGGGAAGTGCCCTTTTCCCCCGGTAATTTAGGCCTGGGACTTCCAGAAAGCCTTTTTCACAACTACAAATTTTTAATTTTTCAGCTTCCCACCTTATCCACTGGGGGCCACATGATTTTTAAATCTGGTCCCAAAAATTTTCCCCAATATGAAATAATTTCCAGGATTTTTCCGATTGGTGTTTTTTTACGGGGGGTCGCATCCGGGGAAAAAAGATTGGGGCCCCAAGGAAATGTTTTTTCAAGAAACTGACTTTTTAGGTTAACTTTGGGGGGCTAAACCCTTGGGTTTAATTGTTCCGGGTATTCTGATTATCCCCAACCACCAGTTCTACATTTTAAGAAGTACGCTAACCTGGTGCACACCAGAGAGTGAAATGGCCCGCCGGGGGTGACCTTCCCAGAGAGGGACCTTTTGGCACAGAAGCCGCCCCTGGACAGGAGATTACCTTACACACACACACTGACCATAAACACAAAACCCTTAAAACACAATATGACAAAACAGCACCCGGGTCCAAAAGGGGTTTTTTTAACTGTTGGGTCGCACCGGGCCCGTGGACACACAGCAAAAGTGCCATGACATAGGGGGTGGGGTACAAGAAAAGGTGACTTGGTACACCCCCTGGGGTAAGCCCGGTACCTTACCACAAAAGGGGGTCCTTTACAGGGGCCAGGTACCATGGTCAGCAGCAGCAGATGACTGGACAAGCAGAGAGGTGACCGTGGTACAGCAGCACAGTGATCGTGGACAGCAGCAGCGGGGTTGACGGGGTACAGAGCAGCAGCTGCCCGGTACACCACAGCATGACCATGGACACAGACGGTGACCGGGACAGCAGAAAGCAGGTGCCGGGGAAAGGGAAAAGCGCAGGTGCCTGTAAAAACAGCAGCAGGTACTGGGTAAAGAGCAGCAGTGACCGTGGTACAGCAGCAGCGCATGCCTGGTAACAGCAGAGGGACCGTGGTTTACAGCGCAGCAGTGACTGTACAGCAGCAGCACAAGTGCCCGTGGTAAGAAAGGCCGCAGGTCCGTGGAAACGCGAAGAGGTGACCGTGGACAGCAGCAGCAGGTGCCCCAGGACAGAGCAGCCAGGTGCCCAGGGTACAGCAGCAGCAGTGACCGTGGAAACAGCAGCAGCAGTGACCGGGGTACAGCAGAAAGCAGGGGGGGGAATGGGTTCAGCACACGGGTGACCAGGTAAACGCAGCAGCAGGGACGTGTACGCCAGCAGGTGACCTGGAAACGCAGCAGGGACGTGGAAAAGCAGCAGCAGGTGACCTGGACAGCAGCGCAGGGCCCGGGTAAACAGCAGCAACGGGGTACGCAGCACCCGGGTAACCGTGGTACAGAAAACACGTACCGGGGAACAGCAGCAGCAGCCGACCGGGTCAGCACCCGAGGTGACCGGGTACAGCAGCAGCAGCAGCTAAAACCTGGAACAGCAGCAGCAAGTTTGACGCGGTGGGGTACAGAGCACCGGGTGACCTGGACACAGGCAGCAGCACCCGAACCCGGGGGAAAACAGCACCCCCAGGCAGCCCGCCTGGTACAGCAGCGAGGTGACCGTGAAAACCCAGGGGCAAAAGGCTGACCATTTGGGAAACGCAGCAGCGGGCCCTGGTCAAGCAGCACGGTGCCTTAACAAGCAGCAGCTGCCGGGTACAGCGCACAGGGTTAACTGTTAAAACAGCAGCAGCAGTGACCGGGGAAAACCCACGGGGCCCGGGGCAGGCGGGTGCCTGGTCAGAGCAGCAGGGACCTGGACAGCAGCAGCAGGGGACTGGTACAGCAGCAGCGGGGTGCCCCGTGGTACAGCAGCAGCAGGTGACCGTGGCAGCAGCAGGGGCCCGTGGTACGCCGCAAAGGTGACCATGGTACGGAGCAGCAGTGACCTGGACAGCACAGAAAGGGTGCCGGGAAACAGCAGCAGCATGGGGACCGGGGGTACAGCACAGCAGTGACCTGGACACGCAGCAGGAAAATTTGGTACAGCACAGCAGGGACCGGTACAGCGCAAAAGAGGGGGACGGGGGTCCCACACAGCAAAGGTATTGGGTAAGCAGCAGCAGCTGACCTGGACACCAGCAGCAGGGCCCATGGTCGCAGCAGCGGGTGACCTGGTCACAGCAGCAATGTGACGAAGGGGGGGAAAGGAAACCAGCGGGTGACCGTGGTACAGCAGCAGCAGGGTGACAGGTAAAGCAGCAGCAGTGACCTGGACGACGCAGAGGGGTGACCCATGGTACAGCGCACAGGGACCGGGGTACAGCGCGCAGTGACCGTGGTACGCAGCACCCGTACCGGGTACCCCCAGCAGCAGGTGACTGGTACAGCAGAGAGGGTACCTGGACAGCAGCAGCGGGTGCCCGGGAAAAGCAACAGGTGACCGGGGAAACAGCACAGGGGTCCCTGGAAAACAGCAGCAGTGACCGTGTAAAAAGCAGCAGCGGGTGACCAGGTACAAGCGGGGTTTAAACACAGCAGGTGACGTGGTCAGCCGCAGCGGTACCGGGGTACAACAGCGCGGGGTGAAGTGGTAAGCGCACGTGACCGGGGTACAGCAGCAGCAGGTGACCTGGACAACGCACAGTGACTTGGTACGCAGCAGCGGGTACCTGGTAAGCAGCAGCGGGGTGACTGGTACACAGCAGCAGGGACCTGGTCCCGCAGCAGCGGGTACGTGGTACCAAGCGCGGGTTTGGGAACCCCCGTGGTAAGAGCGCAGCTGACCGGGGTACAGCGCAGCAGTACCGTGGTCAACAGCAGAGGGCCCTGTGGTACAGCAGCAGCGGGGAAATTGGGTACAGCACAGCAGTGCCCTGTACCAGCACATGACTGGTACAGAGCAGCGGTAAACCGTGGTACAAGCAGCGGTACCTGGAAAGCAGCAGCGGGTGACCGGGTAAAGCAGCAGCAGGTGACCGGGAACACAGCAGCAGTCCCGGGTAAAACAGCAGCGGGGTACCGTGGTCGCAGCAGCAGGTGAATTTGGTACAGCAGCAGCAGGGGCCCCGGTACGGGCAGCGGGTGCGTGGTACACAGCGCGGTGACCGGGTACAGAGCAGCAGGTCCCCTGGTCAGCAGCAGCAGGTGCCTGGTACAGCAGCGGTACCGGTACACAGCAGCGGGTGACCGTGGACAGCAGCAGCATGAGTGGTACAGCAGGGGTGACCGGGGACAGCAGCAGGTGACCGGACAGCACGGGTGACCGGGGTTACAGCACGGGGTACCGGGGTACAGCAGCAGCAGGGGTGACGAGGGGGTCCCGGGGCAGCAGCAGGTGACCGTGGTACAGCAGCAGCAGGTGACCGTGGTACAGCAGCGGGTGCCGTGGTACCACAGCGGTGACCGTGGTACACAGCGAGGGACGTGGTACACAAGCAGTGACCGTGGAACACAGCAGTGACCTTACAGCAGCGGGGTGACCGTGGTACAGCAGCAGCAGGGGGACCTGGTCAGGCAGCAGGGGACCTGGTACGCCGCAGGGCCCGGGTACACCGCAGGTGCCCGTGGTACAGCAGCGGGGTGACCGTGGTACAGCCAGGTGACCGTGGTACAGCACAGGTGACCGGGTACAGCAGCACAGGGAGTGTAAGCAGCAGCAGTGACCGTGGTACAGCAGCAGCGGGGTGACCGGGGTAAAAGCACAGCAGGGGACCGTGGACAGCAAACCAGGTGCCCGGGGTACGCGCAGAGGTGCCCTGGTACAGCGCGCAGGGACCGTGGAAAACAGCAGCACTGACCGGGTACAGAAAGCAGCAGTGACCGGGGGTACCGCACAGCAGTGACCGGGGGTACAGCACAGCGGGGCCTGGACGCAGCAGCAGGGGGACCTGGAAAGCACAGCGGGTGACCGTGGTACAGCACCCCGGGGGCAACCCCGGGGTGACCGTGGTACCCCAGCAGCAGGTGCCCGGGGTACAGCAGCAGAAGTGACCGTGGGGGGGGGGGGTAAGCAGCAGCGGGTGACCGTGGTACAGCAGCAGCAGGTGACGTGGTACAGCAGCAGCAGGTCCCGTGGACAAGCAGCAGCAGGGACCGGGGTACAGCAGCAGCGGGGTGACCGGGGTACAGCAGCACAGGTGACGGGGCCCCAGCAGCGGGGCCAGCACCCAGGTGACCGTGGACAGCAGCAGCAGGTGACCGGGGTACAGCCAGAGGGACGTGGACAGCAGCAGCAGGTGCCGGGGGTACGCAGCAGCGGGGGCCGGGGTACAGCAGAAACAGTGACCGTGTACAGCACAGCAGGGACCTTTGGTACAGCAGCAGCAGGTGCCCGTGGTACGCAGCAGCGGGTGACCGGGGTACAGCACACGGGTGACGTGCCCACAGCAGCAGGTGCCCGGGAAAAAGGCAGCACAGGTGACCGGGGTAAAAATGGGGGCACAGCAGTGACCGGGGGTTCAGCACAGAGGGCCCGTGGTACGCAGCAGCACGGGTGCCCGTGGTACGCACGCAGTGCCCGTGGTACGCAGAGCAGCAGTGACCGGGTACACAGCAGGGTTGACCTGGACAGCAGCAAGGGTGACCGTGGACAGAGCGCATGACCGGGTACAGCAGCAGCGGGGGCTGGACCGGGTCCCAGCAGAAAGCAGGTGCCCGGGAAGCAGCAGAAAACTTAGGAACGGTGGGTTTTACAGCAGCAGCAGGCCCCGTGAACCCAGCAGCAGCAGGTGACCGTGGACAGAGCAGCAGCGGACCGGAAACAGCAGCAGCAGGTGAGTGGTACAGCAGCAGCGGGTGCCCGGGGTACAGCGCAGCAGGTGACCGGGGACAGCAGCAGCGGTGACGGGGTACAGCGCAGCGTTGACCGTGGTACAGGCAGCAGTGACCGTGGTACAGCGCAGCAGGTGCCCGGGGTACAGCAGCAGCGGGTGCCCGGGGAAACAGCAGCAGCAGGTGCCCCTGGTACAGAGGCAGCAGGTGCCCTGGTACACAGCAGCAGTACCTGGTACGCACCCGGGTGCCCGTGGTACACACACAGGTGCCCGGGTACAGCAGAAGCAGGTGCCCGGGTCACGCGCGTGCCCGTGTAAGCAGCGCGGGTGCCCGGGTAACAGCAGCCATGACCGATACAGCAGCGGGGCAGGGGATTGTGGGGAACAGCAGCACAGGTGACCTGGTACAGCAGCAGCAGGTGACCTGGTACAGCAGCAGCAGGTGACCTGGTACAGCGCACATACTGGTACAGCAGCAGCGTGACCGGTGTACACAGCAGCATTTTGACCTTTAAAACGCAGCAGAGGTGACCGGGTTACACAGAGCAGGTGACGTGTACAGCAGAGCGGTGACCGGGGTCAGCAGCGCAGGTACCGGGGTACAGCACAGCAGGTGCCGTGACAGCAGCAGCATGTAGTGGTACGCACCCCAAGCAGGTGACCGTGACAGCAGCGCAGGTGACCGTGGTACAGCGCAGCAGGTGCCGTGGACAGCAGCAGCAGGTGACCGGTACAGCAGCAGCAGGTGACCGTGGTACAGCGGGCACAGTGCCCCGTGGTACAGCAGCAGCAGGGACCGGTAAAGCAGCGCAGGTGACCAGGTACAACAGCAGAGGTGACCTGGTACAGCAGCAGCATACCGGTTTTGGGGGTGGTTTTTCGGCAGAGGTGGTGGTAAGGGGGGTGGTGGTGGGGGTGTTTTGGTTTTGCCCCCACTGGTGTGGGGAAAGGTGAGTGGTGGGGTGGTGTGCGGGGGTGTTGTGGGTGGGGGGTGGGTGGTGAGGCGGTTTTTGTGCAGGGGTGGTGGTGAGGGGTGGTTTTTGGGGGGGGTTTTTGTCCCGGGTTTTGGGGGGTGGGGGGTGCCGGGGGGGTGAGAGGTGGGGGTGGTGGGTGGGGGGTGTGTGGTACACAGAGCAGCTGACCGTGGAACAGCACAGCAGCGGGTGACCGGGTACAGCAGCAGGGGTAGGGAAAAGCAGCAGCGGTGACCGTGGTACAGCACACAGGGGTGACCGGGTACACACAGCAGGTGCTGGGAAAAGCAGACAGCAGGGTGACCGGGTACAGCAGCGCAGAGGTGATTGTGGTCAGCAGCAGCAGCTGACCGGGGAAAACGCGGCAGCACTGCCGTGGTACAGCAGCAGCGCAGCTGACCGTTTACAGCACAGCTGACCAGGGTACGCAGCAGCATGACCGTGGTACAGCAGCACAGCAGCTGACCATGTACAGCAGCACAGCAGCTGACCATGGTACGCAGCAGCAGCACTGACCATGGTACAGCACAGCGGGTGACTGGGGTACAGCAGCACGGGTGACCGTTACACAGCAGCGGGGTGACCGGGTACAGCAGCAGCAGGTGCCATGGTACAGCAGCAGCGGGTGACCGGGTACAGCAGCACAGGTGCCCATGGTAAAGCAGCAGCGGGTGACCGGGCAGCACAGCAAGTGACTTGGTACGCAGCACGGGTGACCATGGTACAGCGCGCAGCAGGGGGACTGTGGAAACAGTAGCACAGCGGGGGACCATGGTACAGCAGCAGCAGCAGGTGCCCCGTGGTACACAGCAGCAGGTGACCGTGGTACAGCAGCAGCGGGTGACCGTGTACACCCGCACCCACACATCTGACTGTGGTACAGCAGAGCGGGTGACCATGGAAAAGCAGCAGAGGACCATGGCACAGCAGACGGTCCCGTGGTACAGCAGCCGCAGTACCGGTACAGCAGCCGCAGGCCCTTTGGTCAGCAGCCGCAGCTGACGGTACAGCAGCACAGAGGTGACCATGTACGCAGCAGCGGTGCCCGTGGAAAAGCAAGGTGACCCTGGACAGCAGCACTGCCCCTGGTACAGAAAGGGGTACCATGGTACACGCAGGTGCCCCGGTACAGCAGCAGTAAACCGTGGTACAGCAGCAGGTGACCAGGGTACAGCAGCGGGTGACCGTGGTGTATATATTAAAATAGTATTTCTCCCCCTTTTTTAGCACGGGGTTTGGGCACAGAAGCTTTTTTTGGGATCCAGGTGGCTTACTAGCAGTTCAACACAAAAACCGGGAATAGACAAATTTATCGAATGTTGCATGCAACCTGCCCTGGCTTGAAAATAATGTCACACACCCTAGGGGGCTCGGGCCGATCCCCAGAGGGCCGTTTGGGGGCGAATTTTAAATCAAGTTTTTCAATGCGGTTCGGGGTAAAATTTCTTATGCTGACAACATCGCAATCATTTTTTTACGTGGGTTTTTGAGGCCATTTAAGTGGGGGAGTATTGGACAGATCGCATTAAAACACCTTTTGGGGAAGTAATTAAGTTCGAATGCCGAGACCCACTGAACTCTCACTACAACCAACCCTTCCCCTTCAGTTAACACTAACTTTCAAAGTCAAAATTTTTTTAATCTCATCACCTTTCCTTTTGCATTTTTTTTATTATCTACCTTGTTTTTTTTTTAAATTCCCCCCAAAAATTCATCCACCAAAATACAAAAAAACATACTGATCACATTTTTTAAAATTTTTAAATTTTAATAAGAGGGAAGAAAAACCCGGGGGAATTCCCCTTACAGTTTAAAATGTGCAAAAAAGAATTCAACAGTAATTTTTCAACTTTTTCTATTTTGGTTGATTGAGTTGGCAAGGGAGAGGAACGCTGTACACCCTTGGGTTTTTTGTGGCCAGGGCCCCTTGTGGGCTCCTGTACCCGTGAAACCAATTTTTTATTATTTTGGACATGATACATATATGTACAAAGAAAATCAACACTTTTTTATACGTCTTGGGTCACTGTTGACCAGAAAAGGGACCCCTCTGCATACACTAGCCCCTTACATCAACGCATCAAAAGATTAAGCAAAGGGATAAGTTTAAAATACAACTACGTAGACCCCGAGTTTCGTGATTAACCCCTTCCCGAGAGCCCCGAAGACGAAATTTACGAAAACCCAAACCCTTTTCCCCCGTAAAAAATAATGTAAAAAATCAATCCTTTCCCGACACCCAAAAAATATTTTAAAAAAAAATATTTTTTTTCAAAATTAAAGATTTTAAAAACTGAAAACAATGAGAAACAAGTACATACATAAAAAAAAAAAAATAACATTGCATTACCTTTAAGAAGACTTGGTGGGTGGGAAGAGGTAGGAGGGAAGGGGAAAAGGTGTACATATTTTTTGGGAAAGGGGAAAACTCCATTTAGAACTTTTGGTCAATCCTTATTGGGGTTTCTTCCCTTTTTCTTTTAAAGCCCCGGGAACAACTTTAGAGTCACTGGGGCCCCCCTCACACAAAATATCTGACCAGAGAGGTTTTTTTCGGCGTTTTTAAAGATTTTCCCCCGAAATGGTACAAAAAATGTCATTGTACATGTTGCAGAAGGCTTGTTTCGCTTGGTCAGGGGGGATACTTTTCAACAAAACTTTGCAACCCTTCCACATTCCACACATGTCCTATACTGAAGAAGGAACCTCCCTTTACTCTCTTTTCCCCCCCTTTTAAGCAAGTTCCTTGGGTGTGGTTGTGTGTTCCGTTGAAGCTCTTGCAGTTTTCTGGGTTTAAAATCTTCCCTGTGGTCCTCCACCCAACTCTTCCAATCCCCATCCTCACCCCCAACCCCCTGGACTTGCCAAGCCACAACACCTTCCACAAAGGCAAGGGCGGCGGGGCAGGGGCTGCCCCCAAAACCCTTTAAAATCCCTCTGACATGTTCCTCACTTTATTTACCAAAGGGGGTTGCACTAGCTTTTTTGGGGCCCCTGATGATTATTTAGCGTTGCAAGCACAAAAAAAAATGGGTTATTTGAAATGTTTGTATGAACCCGCAGGGGAGGTCACAGTTGGAAACAGTGGCCACTGAGCTGAATGGCTGGGAGCTGGGTTGGGGTGATGGTGGGTGGGCCCCGGGCAGGGACCGGACGGTCGCGAAACCGAGTTAATCACAAAATCGAGGCCCAAATTTTTTCCAAAAAAAAATTTGAAGGTCGAATTTCACAAAACTTGATGTGACAAAACTCGAGGGTCCACTGTATCTCTAAAAGTGGAGCACAGTACAGTGGAAACTCAAAAAAGAACGTATCACTATCGAATTTCGAAAAAGGGGGCCCTTTTTTTAGACAAACTTTTTCCCTATTTTCGAAAGTGCCCCTATTTTTTGGGGCCCCCCGGGTACAGGACCTGTCTGCCGCCCCCTCTGTCCCCCCCCCCGCCAGGCACCGTGGCAGTTAGCTTTGTTTAGCTTTTATGAAAACAAACCCGTGCTCTCATTTATGATTTTTCAATTATTTTTTGTGTTTAGTGCTTTGGGACTGTGAAATGCTGCCATGGGCCCCAAAAAAACTTGCTAGGGTACCCCGGGTGAAAAAAGTGAGAAAAGCCAAAAGATTGAAGAAAGGGAAAAAAAAACAGAAGTATGAGATGGTGTAGAATTTTTGAGCTTGCCAGGGGTAGGGGAAAAACAAATCGACATTGGTTCATCCCGTCAAAAAAAACAAATCAAAGGAAGTGATGTTGGAAAGGTTTAATAAAGGGAGTGGATGAGGTCCGTCTTTAAAAATTTAAAGGGGAAATTTGTGCCCAAATGGATGTTTCCAAATGTTTGTGCAGAAGTAACCCCCGAGCAAGCGAAACAAGCAATCTTTGCAACAAATTCAGGAAGAACCTGTCCCCTTTTTAGGGAAAAGCTAAAGAGGCACCCGAAAAAAGAGGACTTGGGGGCGTTTTTTTTTGTGAGACAGGAGCCCTGATCTCAAGCTGATCCCAGTGGGATTAAAAGAGAGAAAGGGGGGTTTTAAACCCGAAGGGCTTTCCCGAAACCTATGGAGGGGGATTCTCCCCACCAAACACTAACCCCAACCCCTTCCCCCTCCTCCCCCTATCTTTCCCGTGCCCCTCACCAAACTTCAATAAAGGTAAGTAAAAATGTTATTTTATATGTATTACTATCAAATTAAAAACTACAGTGGACCCCGCATAACATATTTAACCGTTCATGAGAGCTCATTGTTATGCGAAATTATCGTTTTTGCGAAAAAAATTTTCCCCCCAAAAAATAATGGAAATCAAATTAACCCCGCAAAAACCCCAAATAAAAAAAAAAATTTTTACAAGAAATATTAATTTTAAACCCACAAACTGAAAAGGCATGCCAAATTTCATGAATTACCTTTATTGAAAACTGGTGAGATTTATGGGATGGGAGGAGGAGAGGTCTTAGGTTTTTAAAGGGAATCCCCTTCCCTTTAAGACTTGGGGTCAAGTCCTTTTCCCGGGGTTATTCCTTTTTCTTTTAAAAGCCATAGGGAAAACCCGCTTCAGAGTCATGGACTTTTTTGCACAACATACTGTCCATAGTGGCCTGTACCCCCGTTCCTTAAAGCTTTCCCCAAAGTGTTTCACAACATGTCATGTAATAGTCCCCCAGCCAGCTTGCAATAGCTGTGTGAGGGTGATTTTTCATCCATAAAGGGTTTGCCCTTTCAGCCCCATTCCAGATTTCCTTAATCTTTGTATAAGGCAAATTCTTTAATTTCTCTCTCCCCCTCCTCCGAACCACTTTCCTAGGGGGCCTCTTGCTGTTTAAGTAAATCTAGCAGCTATCAGTGGTTTTTTTTCATTGTCCTCCCCCCCCAAATCTTTCCCCATCTCCCACTAAACCCCCAACCCCCAAGACTTTCTCATGCCACAATGGTTCCTCAACTGGCATACCCCTCTCAGGGTTTGCCGAAACCCTTCAAAATCCCTTTGGGGCTAAACCTTCTGGCCCCAGTTTCTTCCAAACAGAGTTCAAGGGCCTTAGTCACTCCTCCGAAAACCTTACCTATATATAAAGGTTTTCACAATTGAGGTTTTTGTGCTCTCCCAAAACTCTTAAGTCAGTTTATTTCTGAGGGCACTAAAAGCACCTTTCAAACGAGCTTTTTTGTACATTTTTTTAAGTTTGCAATAACCCGTGGTCCTGGCTGCAGAGGGAGTGGGGTTTTGGAGGCAAAAACTTTACCTTATAAGCCATGCCCATAAAATCGCTCTGCACGTCTGTAGGAGACCCGGGGGATTGTCTAAAAACCGGGGGCACTAAAAGGCTAATTTTTTTTTCAGTTAGGGAATCTTTCACATTGGGGGCAAATGCATGGTGTAACCAGTCATAGAAAAAGTCCTTAGTGACCCATGCCTTACTGTTTGCCCTCCACAGCACACACAAATTAGCCTTGAGGATATTCTTTTGCCTGAACGCTCTGGGAGTTTCTGAGTGATACACTAATAAAGGCTTCACTTTGCAATCACCACTAGCATTGGAAACATCAACAGAGTAACCCTGTCTTTCATAGGCTTATGTCCTGGGAGTGCCTTTTCCTCCTCAGTAATGTATGTCCTGCTTGGCATTTTCTTCCAAAACAGGCCTGTTTCATCACAAACACTTGTTCAGGTTTCAGTCCTTCACTGTCTATGTACTCCTTGAATTCCTGCACATATTTTTCAGCTGCTTTGTGGTCCGAACTGGCAGCCTCACCATGCCTTATCACACTATGTATGCCACTACGCTTCTTAAATCTCTCAAACCAACCTTTACTGGCCTTAAATTCATTCACATCATCACTAGTTGCAGGCATTTTTTTAATTAAATCCTGATGCAACTTCCTAGCCTTTTCACTTATGATCACTTGAGAGATGCTATCTCCTGCTATCTGTTTTTCATTTATCCACACCAATAAGAGTCTCTCAACATCTTCCATCACTTGCGATCTCTGTTTCAAAAACACAGTTGAACCTTTGGCAAGAGCAGCTTCCTTGATTGCCGTTTTGTTGCCCACAATAGTAGCGATGGTTGATTGGGGTTTATTATACAACCTGGCCAGCTCGGAGACACGCACTCCACTTTCATACTTATCAATGATCTCTTTCTTCATCTCTATAGTAATTCTCACCCTTATTGCTGTAGGGTTGGCACTAGAAGCTTTCTTGGGGCCCATGGTCACTTATTTTGCAGATAAAATCACCAAAAAACACTGTAATAATACGAAATGTTCCGATTGTATGCTTGGATGTTACCGCGGAGGCTGGCTGGTAAACTATGTCACCGGCGGAACATGTGAGGCTGGCTAAGGCCGCACATTAGACGCGTCTCGGATGAACAGCGTTGAGCTTTTTTTTAGCGGTATGCGAGGCAAAATTTTAGTGATAAATGTAGGGTATGGGATTTAATGTTATGAAAGGGCCAAAACGGTATGTAGGGCCACTGAAAAGTATTTGTTGTATGTAAAACTGAATTAATCTTTAAAATGTTTTTTTGTGTGAATTTTTTTTGAGTTTCTGGAACGGTTTAAATTTGATTTCCTTATTTCTTAGGGAAATATTGCTTCGTTTTCAATTTTTCGAATTTTAGAACAGCTCCTGAAGGGATTAAGTTCGTTTTTTGGGTTCCACTGTACATTTGCAATTTGGGTAAGTGACAGCATAAACTACTTTACAAAAAGGACTTTACTATGCAAGGCAATTGGGCAGCCTAAAAACTTATTTGATTCCCAAGATTATAAAGGAGAGGGTAAAAATGTTTGCAGTTTTTTTAACTGTGTGAAGAATCCCTTTGGCAAAAAAGTGTGGGTGAATGATGATGAAAGTTCTTTTTCAGTCCACCCTGCCTTGGGGGAAGCATTGGGTTGTTAATAACAGAAAAAAAAAAAAAAAAGAATAACAGACTTAATTTTTATTGAGGGGGTATTATACCCAAGCAAAAAAACTCTAAAAGTGATAATTAAAATGTGGGTCAAATAAAAGATTGGGAATCCCAGGTAAAGAATTCCTATTTTAGGTTTTTATGCCTTAGTTTTTACAAAGGGGGAGTTGGATACCCGGAGTTTACCTGGAGAGGGTTTCGGGGATCAAAACCCCCGCGCCAGTCTGAGACCAGCCTCAGGGGGGGTCAGGGTTTGATCAACCAGGTGTTTTTTGCTGGCCACACACAACGACATACAAACAGCCAGTTTTTCAGGGACTGACTCGGTCCGTCCAGTCCATCTTGAAAAAAGCCAAGGGTCTATTTTGGAATCCCCCTTTTGTATCTGGGAGCAATTAACGTCTTAGGCCTGGGCATTATTTTGTTGTCCCTTTTGTGTACTCCCCGGACCCCCGCTTTTCATTGGAGGAATGTTGCATCCCTGCCAATCCTTTCTTTCAATGGAGGGATTTTCGTGTACAGGTTTGGTACCAATCCCTCCGGACCTTTCCAAGGGATTTTTTATGTATCTCTCTTGCCTGCATTCAAGGGAATACAGATCAAGGACCTTCAACTGTTCCCAGTAGTTTAGGTGCCTTACGCACTTATGTGGGGCCCGTGAAAGTTCTTTGTACACTCTCAAGGTCTGCAATGTCGCCAGCCTTAAAGGGTGCCGTTAGGGGTACGCAGTATTCCAGCCTAGAGAGCACAAGCGATTTGAAGAGAATCATCATGGGTTTTTGGTGTCCCTAGTTTTCAAGTTTCTCTTTAAACCATCCTATCATTTTCCTAGCGGATGAGGTAGATACACTGTTGTGGTCTTTGAAGGCGAGTTCTCTGACATTATCACTCCCAGATCCTTCACATTACTTTTCTGCTCTAATGTATGGTTAGAATTTGTGGTATGAACTTCATATTGTTTTGAGGGGCCCTTTCAAAGATCTGGTTGATGTCCCCCATAGAACCTCACATTGTCTTAAATGGAGGTCACAGCCAGGGTGATCCAGGTGTCATTTGCAAAGGAAGATGCAGAGCTATGGCTTAAAATCTCTGTCTTTGTCAGAAAAGAGGGCGAGGAATAGAAAGGGAGTACTGTGCCTTGTGGAACAGAGCTTTTTAACCCTGGCTGCCAGGGACTTTATCGTTTACTATTACTCTTTGTGTTCCATTTGTCGGAAGTTGTAAATCCATCTACCAACTTTTTCCCGTTATTCCTTTATCCCGCATTTTGTGTTTCTATTACACAATGGTCCACTTGTCAAAAACTTTTGCAAAGTCTGTGTATATTACATCTGTATTTTTTTTTATCCTCTACAGCATCCAGGACCTTGTCATAGTGGTCCAGTAGCTGGGACAGGCAGGAGCGACCTGCTCTAAACCCTGTTGTCCTGGTTGTGTAACTGACAGGTAAACTAGGTGGTTGGCTATCTTGCTTCTAAGAACCCTCTCAAAGATTTTTATGATATGGGATGTTAGTGGGTTTTCAGTCTGTAGTTCTTTGCAATTGCTTTTCTGCCACCTTGTGAGTGGGGCTATGTCTGTTGTTTTTTTGTGTGTGTGGATGACCCGTGTCCATGCTCCCTCTCCATAAAGTGCTGAAGGCAAAGTGATAGGGACTTCTTGCAGTTCTTGATGAACACGGAGTTCCGCAAGTCTGGTCCTGGGGCAGAGTGCATGGGCATGTCATTAATTGCCTCTTCAAAATCTTGTGGAGTTATAATAATATCTGAGAGTTTTGGGATGACTAAATTTTAGGTTTCATTCATAGGTTTTATTCATTTGGATTGTCGATCCTTAGAGTGGGCAGTGGATCGCTGAACACTGAGTCATATTGGGACTTTAGTATCTCACTGATTTCTTGACTATCATCTGAGTATGTCCCATCTGATAAATTAGACACATGTACAACTCTTGGGTATCTTTATCGAGGAAACGTTTCGCCACACAGTGGCTTCATCAGTCCATACGTAGGAGAAACTTGAAGAACAGGAGGAGAATGCGGTAATTAGTCCCTCAACCTTGAGTCTATGTGTTCAGTCCATCAATCTTGAATAGAATATGACAGATCAGCGGAGAAGCAGCTTATAAACCGTATGGCAGGAGAGGTGAAGCAGTCATAGGTCGTGTCACATTTGTTCAATGTGGAAGTAGGTCGTGCCCAAGAATTAGGCAAGCGAAGAATTCCTAAGTATTAAGATCCCAAGAAGTTGCAGTGTCTGACAGATTTGTAGATGAATGGTTCAGAGAACCGACATGTTGATAAATTAGACACATGTACAACTCTTGGGTATCTTTATCGAGGAAACGTTTCGCCACACAGTGGCTTAATCAGTCCATACGTAGGAGAAACTTGAAGAACAGGAGGAGAATGAGGTAATTAGTCCCTCAACCTTGAGTCGATGTGTTCAGTCCATCAATCTTGAATAGAATACGGCATATCAGCGGAGAAGCAGCTTATAAACCGTATGGCAGGAGAAGTGAAGCAGTCATAGGTCGTGTCACATTTGTTCAATGTGGAAGTAGGTCATGCCTCATTCTCCTCCTGTTCTTCAAGTTTCTCTATTTCTGTAATATGTCTTCCATTCTATCAAATGAGACCAAGAAATCGCAAATACAACTATAAAAAACATACGAAAAAACACTGCAAAGTTGCTGTTTTAATCGAAAAATCATGATTTCATTTTTTTTCTCTCATTATACACAGTGTGCTGCAGGATCTGTTTTATGTGGTGCACACATACCACATAGATGTATTCTCTCATATCTAGGCCCAAATGTACCACTCACAGTTTATCAGAGTGAGCTGAGCTCATGGCGTAGATCTACGGTTTGGACCCTGAACGTAAAGCCGTAGATCTACGGGACGGACCCTGAAAGGGTTAAGCGACAATGAAGGCAATAATTTCCTGGCCAGTTTATAAAGAATTACTTGATGATGGCTTCTTCCAGGTGGTGTCCCGCCATAGTAAATTTAGCATAATTTTTACAGTAGATTGTTATATAACATGTCTCCCCAATTGGGGGCAATGACTTTCTCAGTAAACATAGAAGGGTTCTGGTGTTACCCAATCATCTTCATCAGGGAGGTTGCTCAATATCATTGGTCGATGGTAATCATCTTTATGGATAAAATGACGGACCCTCTGTGGAAGAGTCATTCTTTGAGTCCTGTGAGGAGGAGTATTGATGATATAATCCATGGTATTTTCAACTTGTAGAGGATGTTCTCTATCTGGCATGTAGAGTTCTTGCATTGCATAGAGTTGTTTCTTTTTCAGGGTGTCAAGGCGTACATTTAAGGCAATAATATCTTGTTGTACGTGTAAATCTGCCATTTTAACTCTGTCTCTCCTCCTGGTACCCGTAATGAAGTGAAAAGCTCTATTCTGGACCCGTTGTAACCGTAGCATGTTGGTCTTTGTTGTTAATGCCATTGGGACACATGGGTATTCGAGTATAGGTCTTATTATCATTTTATATAGATGTTTTTTGACATGTGGAGGGGCTTGATTGAATCGAAAGAGACTGCTAAGACCGACTTTGGCTATGTTGATCTTTTTAGTTATATATATGAGATGTTGAGTGGAGCAGCCTGTCTATTTCATATCCCAAGATCTTGTTAGGGTTTCTAATGGCTACAGGTGTACCTCTGATGGAGATACCCCCTTTATCTTCGATGGTTGATGCAAAACATCCTATCGTGCTAACAAGGACCTAGTCAGGATTAGTCGTAATTCTCCATTTCTTTTCCAATCAGATGTTCGACGAAGTTCAATATTCATTTTTTCTGTGACTCTCTCATACTTGTATTTTCCTCTTACCGGAGTTGATGAGACGACATGGATAACATCATCTGCAAACTGCGTTATAATTGTATCATTAAACTCTGGTTGAGAAAGGTCATTCACATAAATGTTGAACAGAACTGGACTAAGACAAGAACCTTGTGGGACACCAGCTGTCGGTATAAAAGGCTCTGTCGACCTGCCATGAAAGGTGGGAATTATTTTTCTTTGAGTTAAGAAATTATATATTAATCTGAGAAAAGTCCAGTTATGGTCTGGTAGGTCAATGGTTTTGTATATAAGACCATCATGCCATAAGCTATCAAAAGCTTTATGAACATCTCTGGTGGCAATTAGGGCAAGATTGCCCTGATGTTTTAGACTTGCTACAGTATCGAAAATAACATTTATTGCATGATGGGTACCTCTATGTGATATTGGACTAGCTCATAAAAGGACTACTGGGAAAAAAATTAAACAGTAATATGTGTTCAGTTTGATACAGAAAGTATAACTTGCGCGTTTGGGCACTGATGGCTTCTGTATATGAAGATTACTAGAGGAATAATGATTTTCACTGTGTATATTGCGACCGCTGCTAACTACAGGTTTACCACACACTGTTTACATCACTCCATCACTCCATCACTATAAGTACAGTGGACCCCCGCATACCGTACGCATCGCATACCGTACAATCCGCATACCGCTCGCTTTTATCGCAAAAATTTTGCCTCGCATACCGCCCAAAAACCCGCTCACCGCTCTTCGTCCGAGACGCATCCAATGTGCGCCCTTAGCCAGCCTCACATGTGCCGCCGGTGGCATTGTTTACCAGCCAGCCTCCGCGGTAACATCCAAGCATTTCAATCGGAACATTTCGTATTATTACAGTGTTTTTGGTTTATTTTTTTCTGGAAATAAGTGACCATGGGCCCCAAGAAAGCTTCTAGTGCCAAACCCCACAGCAAAAAGGATGAGAAAATTTCTATAGAGATGAAAAAAAAGATCATTGATAAGTAAAGAAAGTGGAGTGCGTGTCTCCGAGCTGGCCAGGTTGTATAATAAACCCCAATCAACCATCGCTACTATTGGTGGTACAGCTGCTGTTGCTGTTGTACCACCGTCAGCTGCTGCTGCTGCTGTAGTACTGTCTGCTGCTGCTGTAGCATCATCTGCTGCTGCTGTAGCATCGTCTGCTGCTGCTGTAGCACTGTCAGCTGCTGCTGCTGTTGTACCACCGTCAGCTGTGCTGCTGCTGCTGTAGTACCATCTGCTGCTGCTGTAGTACCGTCTGCTGCTGCTGTAGCATCGTCTGCTGCTGCTGTATCACTGTCAGCTGCTGCTGTAGCACCGTTGTTGGTGTGGCTTATTGAGAATACCAAAACAATTAACCCCAGAGGATTTGCCACCCTGGTAACCCAAAAAAGTCAGTGTCATTGGGAAAACTGTCTAACTTATTTCCATTGGGGTCCTTAACTTGTCTCCCAGGATGAACCCCCACCAGTCGACTAACACCCCGGTGAACAGGGAAAAATGCCTGGAACTAGTGCTCATATTGGTGAATTTAAAGCCCGCAAAGGTTGGTTTGAGAGATTAAGAATCGTAGTGGCAAAACACAGTGTGATAAGGCCTGTTCTGGAAGAAAATGCCAAACAGGACCTACAGTACTCAGGGGGAAAAGGCACTCCCAGGACACAGTGTCTCATCAGTCATTGCTGCAACCCCAAAAAGGTAAGTGTCATTTATTCTCATTTAGTAGAGTAGTACATGCAAAAATATTATTGTGCATGTACTACTCTACTATTGTGCATGTATCCTTCTCTTTGTGTGTAGGAAAATGTATATTTCATGTGGTAAAAATTTTTTTTTCATACTTTTGGGTGTCTTGCACGGATTAATTTGATTTCCATTATTTCTTATGGCGAAAATTCATTCGCATAACAATCATTTCGCATAACAATCAGCCCTCTTGCATGGACTAAAGTCGCTATGCGGGGGTCCACTGTACAGTGGGCCCCCCAGTTCCCGATTTTTCCCGGGTTTATCCGAAAAATTTCAGTTGCCGATGCATATGATCGAAAAAATTTTGCCTCGCTTCCCTATACAAAACCCAGTATGCGATATGATTCGTACAAGACGTGTCCACTTGTGGCCGGAACTCCCCCGTGTGTCCCAGTGTTTACAAGCCAGCAAGTGTGTACGCATCTAAGGATACATTCGGTACATTCCATAATATCCATTTTATCACTGTTTTGGTGCTTGTTTCTGCAAAATAAGTCACCATGGGCCCCAAGAAAGCTCCTAGTGCCAACCCTTCGAGACCAAGGGTGCTAATGACTGTTGAAATGAAGAAAGAGATAATTGCAAAGTATGAAAGTGGAGTGTGTGTGTGTCGGAACTGGTCAGGTTGTACAGTAAACCCCAATCAACCATCTCTACTATAGTGAGCAGGAAAATAGCAATCAAGGAAGCTGTTCTTGCAAAAGATACAACTGTGATTACAAAACAGCAACCGCAAGTGTTAGAAAATGTTGAGAGACTGTTATTGGTGTGGATAAACGAAAAACAGATAGCAGGAGATAGCATCTCTCAAGCGATCATTTGTGAAAAGGGTGATGAAAATCACCCTCACACAGCTATTGCAAGCCATGCTGGTGACTATTACACTGACAATGTTGCAAAAACACTTTAGGAAAGTCATAAAAGGAACGAGAGGTACAGGCCTCTATGGACAGATATGTTGTGCGACAGAAGTCCAGTGACTCTCAAGCTGGTCCTAGTGGCATTAAAAAAAAAGGGAAAATAACCCAGAAAAGGACTTGCTACCTCAAGTCCTAATGGAAAGGGGGTTCCCCTTCTAAACACTAAGACCATCCACACTCTCCCCTCCTCCCATCCCATCAATCATCACCAGATCTTCAATAAAAGTAAGTGTCATGTAACTGTGCATGTCTTCTTCAGTTTGTGTGTATTAAAATTTATATTTCATGTGGTAAAAATTTTTTTTTTTATACTTTTGGGTTTCCACGGATTAATTTGATTTCCATTATTCTTATGGGGAAAAACTGATTTGCTTTCTGATAATTTTGGTTTACAATGAGCTCTCAGGAACGGATTAATATCGTGAACCGGGGGTCCACATATTTCTACAAAACTGTACAGTTTTCGTATTTCCTCCAGATTTTGCACCTCCTCGTATTTCAACAGGAATGTTTTACTCCCTGGTATCACTAATTATAAGTCAGGTACACTAACAGACCTGCGTGGGAGGTTCTGACGTCTGCTGGCAACTGTTTACAACATGAACCTGCCTCTTTGGGCCTAACACTTCAGTTTTAAATTTCACCTTATCATTTATTAAACCATATACTAGGGTACCACTGTGCACACACTACAACACTATGTATAAAAACACTATTATCAGGGAGACGTCTTTCCTATGACAAAAAAGTTATAATACTATATTCAACGGCACTCTAGGCCTAAAGTGACCCTCTGTGAGTATGGTTATGCAGCATTATTGTACACTGATTCTCCTTTTTTGACTCAGTAGATATTATTTTCTGCAAGATTAGTTCCAACCACCGGAGGGATATATCTTATAAGGTCACTGGCACAGTTTAAAGTTCTAGCATGCAACAGAGACAGTGAAAAAATATGAAAGAACACGGCACACGACACCTATGCAATCCCATAGGAAATATCACAAAAATTTTTGTCTAGTACTATGCCCATGAGTTCTGTTGCAACTATCAAAATAGTTCCAGAACATGATTGAAATTAGAACTCATTGTCCTGTATATGTAGTATGCACAGTAGTATAAGTGAATTTTATGTATATTAACTAAGTTTTTATTTTTGAAGAGTGAGGGAGTGTGTTGTCTGGCAGCAGACCAAGTGATTATTCATATTGCCGCTTGTTATTACTGGTTTATTGTCATCTACTGTAGTGGATCCCCAGGCACAAATAGTATAGGTGAGATAGGGATAGATTAGAGAGTAATATAAGTCTTGTTACTTGAGGTACAGTGGACCCTCGGGTGACGGCATTAATCCGTTTCAGAGAGCTTGCTTTTAACCGATTTTTCCTTGAGGCAAATTCATTTTTACCATAAGAAATAATGGAAACCCAGTTTATCCATTCCAGACTGCCAAAAGTACTAAAAAAATAATTTTTTTCTACATGAAATATACATTTCCCTACACAGAAAACAATGAGACCTGCCCAATACATACATAAATAAAAGCTAAAATGACACCTTGTTGCAACCCCTGAATGGGTTGCAATGTATGTATATATATTACATGTATATTACCTTTTCATATAATTTTATATTGCTTATTTGTGATAATAGCTAAATTGTAAATATATTGCTTTATATTATTATTTGACTTAGTTATGTTGTTAGGTAGGATGTAACATATATTATATGCTCAAAGTTCAAGTCTTGATTGTCTAACTACTGTAATAATTGCTTGTGGCTCGTTTCCATGCCAGCTTGTTGCTGAGCTGCAGTTGTCCACGGAGCTATCACGTGATCGAGAGGGGGGGGGTGTCCTCACCTCGTCTGAAGTATTCAGTCTGGTCTAGACTCTCTTGGTGGTTGGACATATTCTTGACAAGTGCCTAAGTCTCCCTTATTGGCTCTTGTTGGAAGATTGTCTCTTGTCTCATTATTGTTAGTTCTGGAGACTCTGTTCACAGAACATTGTATAGACTTAGTGATTTTCGACGTTGTACTGAGGTTGTGTGTTGCGTAGACACTCTGAGCAACTCAGGTCCTGAGCTGTAGCTTCTGACCTAATTTGTACCGGTATCTGTGTATTGTCACAGTCGGGTATTTTCTTATGCTGAACTTAGATTCAGTAGTATGGGAGCTTTGTGACTTTTGTGGAGGATCTGCTGATGGTCCCTACTAGCTGTCTTTATATTATCTCCTTGTTCCTGATTGTGTCGCAGTTGCTTGTTATATTGTTGTTCGGCTTATCCGTCATTTTATTGTTCAAGCAGACTGTTCTGGTTGCCAGTCGGTCAAGAAGTTAGTTTATTTGAGGACTTTGTCAGTCACTTGTTTAAGTCTAGTTGAGTCGTGAGACATAGCAAACTACTTAGAGCACTTACACACATACACACAAACTTATTTGTATATTGTATTATTAAATGTTAATGTACCAGACGGTACTTAAGACATAATATGTGATATGTGCTTTCAGCACAATACTACTGTACACGAGAGAAGTGATTATTATTAGTTTGATTATTATTAATTTAATTTACTTGAATAATATACCTCTAGACGATACTTAATAAATTTATTAAATTTTATTTTCTCTAGTTAGTAGCCTACCAGTTGTAATCCTGAAGCACTATTGAATCATATTGAATTCTAATGGATAATTGGACAAGGATACTGACTAATTGTTACGAAAACCCAGTAACAGGCTGGATGCTAGAAGGGAAGTCCTTTCTAGTATTCACTGGAGATCTCTAAGCTTTTAGAATCACGTTTTTTGTAACAAATGGGGGCCTGTCCAGGATGCTCTTGATTCAAGGTGTTGGAGAAATTGTCCAGTTTGACCATAGTTAGTCAAACACTTTCAGTACTTTCCTAATCTGAAGACTTCGAGTTTTGTCTTGTACAACATACTAGGTGGATGTATGTACTTGACAGAGTCTCTTGATCCAAGGAGATGGAAATACTGTTTATGAGCTCTAGCTCTAAGACAACTAACACTAAAATTCCTATTAGGATTATAGTTTCCCATAATCATTCTCTCGTAGTACATTTATTTTCCTGATGTATGCCATAGTGAAACAGTTAATTGATACTCTGACTTTGTCTGAGTTAAGTACATTAAAATTTCAGACGTGTTGGCGAGTAGCCAAATATCTCGGTGTGACGTATAACAGGAATTACATCGCTGAAACTGTCAGAGCGTTAATTAAAGATATTTTGTTTCCTGCTCATTCCGAGATGTCTGATTATGATTCAGATTCAGAAAGCCTAGTGTCACAATTAGGAAGTATAACTCTATTTGATGAAGTAGAAGAAAGAGCAACTGAGGCAGAAGTGTCTGAGCCTAGTGAATCTCCACTCACACCTTCCCGCCTCACTGACACAGTAGTACAGAGTATAGCTGGTAATATGACTCAGCCCCATACTAGTACAGTGTATGCTACACCTGTATCTACTTATCCTAGACCAGATCTAGACTCTCAAGGGACGCCTGGACAAGGTGTCCGACCTAAGGACCGTCCAGACCACGTTAGATTCCTTACTCCTCCATTACCCACTGGTCCTATCTCTCAGGAACAGTTTGAGAGGTTTAAACGCATATTAGTTGCAGACTGCAAAAATGGGCACAGAGGAAATTAAACGAAGAAGTTTCCAGAGAAAATGTTCGTCTGGGAAGACAACGACTGATGATCAAGGACAATTTAGGGCAAAAAGCTGCTCCATGGTTCCTAAGTTTTTTGAGAGTGACTTGCACCTATTTGATGTGTTTGAGAACCAGGCCATGCTATGAATCCCCCAAAAAGCAGGGCTCCCTTGTTGCACACAGTTTGACGGGAAAGAGCTCAAATTTGTACTGCTGCTTTCCTTTTGCCAAGTAAATTAGCTTGACGCTGTCAAACAAATTTTCCAGAAGTAAACGTGTTACCTGTAAGTTATCAAAGCGCTTTTCAAAAATTACAACGACGCAAGATAAAAATTTTTTAGAGTTTCCCCATGAAAAAAAATTTGTTTTGAGGGTGGTGTAGGTTCCCAAAGTGAAACAACTACAACAGCCTTGTTCAGTTGTTACTCCACAAAGAGTTTAAAAAACTGTATGTGGCGACATACAAAAATATTGATCGATCATACTACCTCGGAATTTTTGGGAAAACTGAGCATTAGCGACAATTACGAATTTCTCAAAAAACCTGTACATATAAAACACAGAGAAACAAGGTAACAAAAAAAATTGGCCCTGAAGTTGGCAACCTAAATAAAGTGCTCTTTCCCGGGCCTGATGTACCTGCTACGTAACTTCTCGTACCTTTACCGGGAAAATCCAATCCTGAATCTGTCTCTGTGGGTAGACAGAAATCTGAATCGAGAAGAAAAAAGTTAAATTATATTTGTAACAAAAGGTCATCTGAGATTATTGCAATAATTAGAAAGAGTACGGCCCCCGCCCATGTGGTGGCGCCCCACTCAAGTGTATCCTTTTCCGAGCAACAAAGCCCCAAAACCCTGAAATACCTCTATCCTATGTTTTAAAAATTTTACTCAAAAAACGAGACTGCGTCAGAAAGTGTATCTGACGAAAAAAATTTGTTCAGCTATGAGTCCCTTTCTTTTCGAGAGGTAAAGTAGGTTTGAAAAATAATCCCAACGAGATAATACTTTAGGACACTGGGAGTTTTCTCACATTTTTAAAAGAAGATGTACTGCCCATAACTAGAACCTATTGCAAAAATATTGTATTGTTGAAAGCCTATGGAGGGGCTTTTTTAAAAGTGCCTCTGCACAAAGTTTCATTCAAACAAGTTATTATTGGTTTTATTTCAGGGTTATCCGTGGTGTATTTCCCCTCAGGCAGTGGACTTGTTGATAGGGAACGAATCCTTTTATGGGGTATATTTTGGAACCACTTGTGTTGACATTAACACGCGTAATTATCCATTTAACTTGTAAGAAAGCCTTTTTATTTTCCTCTCAGCGCAATTACTAGGCTAGCCCAAAAATTCAACAACCATCTTGTCTCCTGTTTGGTTTGTGGTGCAATGTTTGGGCTTGAATATGTGTTCAGTGACGCTCTGCGCCCCGGGGTATTAAAAACCCACTCCCCCCCGGGCATCAACCAGTCAGGACACAACTTTACTTAAATTTCTAATTTTGATCATTTAAACAAAGGGTCAGTTTGTTTTGGGTCAGTCACTGGAAAGGGGCTGAGAGAATAGCGTTATGAGGGAAGCAAAGGACCGAAAAATTTACTATTATAGTAAAGTGACTGATGGGGAAAAATACATGTAAGTTGTCAGCTGATAGTGTTTCTACCAAAATAAGCATCTCGTAGTGTTACCAGTTTTCTTTTTATAACAAGCCATTGATTTTTGCCCAATAGCCCCCTAGGAGGTTTTTGGGGTCAAGAAGACACCGGGAAACTGGCAAAACATTTTTCTTGCAAAAATGAAGGAAACAGTAGCTGATCATGTGCGACGTTGCAGTGGTCAAGTTACAGGGAAGCACACACAACCTCCCCCTACACCTTCCCCTGTTTCACTAGTAGCAAAGTTTAGTTTTTTGGCTAGGATTGTTTTAGTTTGTTCAAAAAATTGAAGCATTGCTTTCCTTGTCCCGTGTTGAGTCCTAAATTTTAAACTTCCCTTCTTTTTAAATATAGAGCTAGTTGTTTGGTGGGTGTTGTGCTTCCCAGTCAACTCCCCTGATTTTCCATCATATTTACTTTTCTCTAACTTAAACGAACCAGAAAAATTTCCACATGAAAAAGCTCTACCGGGGGGCCCCGGAACATTTTGACGAGTATTGGGCACTTCCCCATTTAAAATTAAGTAATTTTAATGCTCAAATACCTTTTGTTACTTGCTATGTCAAAATTTATAAGTAAATTAATCCCTCCAAATTAACTTGTTACTATGTCATGTCTAATTTTATTTAAATTCACAGTAATGATGTGTGTGAGGAGGGGACAGAAGCTGAGGGTTTAGTGGGGAGTGCGGTTGGGCGAGTGCTGCGTGACGTAAAACCCGTCCTGCCCCAGACCCCCCCTTTTACTCCACCTTAAGCTGTTTCATTAGATGTCCTACGCATAGCATTTCCCCAACCATATTAAGAGTGGGAAGCTGTTCCTGTTATAGCACAAGACTATTGTTTTATCCCCTACTAGATCGAGCTAAGGTATGTTTTCTTGATCCGTTTACAAAGTGTACATAACATGGATGCAGAGATCGAACTGGTATGCCCCCAATATAGGGGCATAACTTATAGTGAAACAGACACTGTTAAATTATAGAAGTTCTTGCACAAGAGTGGAACCTCTGATTAATGTTTATATTAAACCTGTAATGATATGAGTAATCATAATAATGAGAAAGACTTTAATCAACTCCTAGTGCGACCGTTTGTCATGTTGGGGGGTGTTGCATCCCCAGAATGGATTGCAAATGTATGTATATATATTACACGAATTTACCTTTTCATATAATTTTATATTGTTTTAAATATTTGCGATAATAGCTAAATTGTAAATATATTGCTTATATTATTATTTGACTTAGTTATGATGTTAAGTAGGATGTAACATATATTATGTGCTCAAAGTTCAAAGTCTGATTGTCTAACACTACTGGTAATTAAGTAATCGCTGTGGCCTTTTCCTCCCCTGCCAGATTGTTGCTGAGCTGCAGCCTTCCAACGAGCTATCACGTGATCGAGAGGGTGGAGTCCTCACCTCGCCTAAATATTACAGTCTGGTCTAGACTCTCTTGGTGGTTGGACGTTATTCTTGACAAGTGCCTAAGTCTCCCTTATCGTCTTCTTGTTATGGAGATCGTCTGGTCTCATTTAATTGTTAGTTCTGAGGACTCGATTCACAGAACATTGTATAGACTTAGTGATTTTCGATGTTGTACTGAGGTTGTGTGTTGCTAGACACTCTGAGCAAACTCAAGGTCCTGATGCTGTAGCTTCTTGACCTAATTTGTACCGTTATCTGTGTATTGTCACAGTCGGGTATTTCTTATGTGAACTTAGATTCAGTAGTATGGGAGCTTTATGTTGGGGGGGGGGGGGGGGGGGGGACTTTTGTGAAGATCTGCTGATGGTCCCTACTAGCTGTCATTTATATTATCTCCTTGTTCCTGATTGTGTCGCAGATGCTTGTTATACTGTTGTTCGCTTATCTGTCATTTTATTGTTCAAGCAGAAGACGTTTCTGGTTGCCTAGTCCGTCAAGAAGTTAGTTTTATTTGAGGCCTTTGTCAGTCACTTGTTTAAGTCTAGTCGAGTCGTGAACATAGCACTACTTAGAGCACCTTACACACAACACACAAAACTTATTTGTATATCGTATTATTAATGTGTAATGAACCAGACTGTACCTAAGACATAATATGTGATATGTGCTTTCAGCACAATACTACTGTACATGAGAGAAGTGATAATTATTATTTTGATTATTATTAATTTAATTTAATTGGATAATAATACCAATACAAAAAATTAATAAATTTTTTAAATTAAGTTTCTCTAGTTAGTAGCCTACCAGTTGTAATCCTGAAGCACTACTGAATCATATTGAATTCTGATGGATAATTGGACAAGGATACTGACTAATTGTTACGAAAACCCAGTAACAGGCTGGATGCTAGAAGGGAAGTCCTTTCTAGTATTCACTGGAGATCTCTAAGTCTTTAGAATTGCGTAAGAATTTTTGTAACACAGACCTAAATGAAGAGTATTGTTGATGAAAAGACACTGATGATTTTCTTGAACACACTGGGATTATCACAGTGATACATGAGTAAAGGCTTCACTTTGTAATTCCCACTAGCATTACAACAAAACATGAGAGTTAGCCTGTCTTTCATTGGCTGGGAGTGCCTTTACCTCCTGAGTAATAAGTGATGTAGGTCCTGTTTAGCATTTTCTTCCGAACGAGGCCTGTTTCGTCACATTGAACACATTGTTGTGATGGTTTGGAATTTTTCAGCTTCACCATGCCTAATTATCACTGTGTATGCCACTACAATTCTTAAATCTCTCAAACCAACCTTTGCAGGCCTTAAATTCACCAAAAAGAACCCTAGTTCCAGGCATTTTTTCCTGTTCACCTGGGTGTTAGTCGACTGGTGTGGGTTGCATCCTGGGGGACAAGATTAAGACCCCCAATAAGAAATAAGCATGGACAGTCCTTGATGTGCACCTGACTTTCTTGGGTTATCCTGGGTGGCTGAACCCTCTCGGTTTTACTTGTAGTTCTCGAGACAGCCACACCAACAACCATCTCTCCACATCTTAAGAAGTAACAGCTGACCGTGTATAGCAGCAGCTGACGGTGGTGTAGTCAACAGCTGACAGTTGTGCAGCAGCAGGCTAGAACCGTGGTATGACAGTATTTCAATAGCACAGTTATTTCTCACCCTTTTGACTAATGGCTAATTCGACTGAAGCTACCACTCTGGAATGGATTAAAAGACGTGGGTCGAGGGTCCATTGCATATACTTTTATACTTACACCTTTATATTTAACGCTTAACTTGAAGGAGATGTTATTTTAATTAGTTAGTCTGATGGGAGGAGATGCTGGGCAGAGGTTTAGTGGTGGTGGAAGTAAGCAGGGCTGCATATGTTCATTGGCCCGATGCAACCTCAACAACATTGGAGATTATTTTGTGTCGTTTTTCTATGCTTACCTGGCGTTAACTTACTGCTACAAATGTTAATTCTACACCTTATTGCTGCTGGCACTATAGCCCTTTTATCGATACCTGCTGCTTTAGTATCGTATATATTGTTGAATCACTGCAGAAGGCACATTCACCCCTCTCTCTTCCTCCTCCACTTTGGTAATTGGCTACAACTTTTTTCTTGAATTCTATTGCATTTCTTTCCTTCTTAACCACAGGGTTGGAACTAAAAGCTTTCTTTGGGCACATGGTGGCTTATTTAGCAGTTACAAGCACTAAAAACAATGGAATAATACAAAATATATCGCATGTATGCGAGGAATTTTCCTCCCTGTCTTGTAAACAATGGCATACTAGCTTTACATGGTCTCAGGCCACACGGACATGTTAGGGACGAATACCCTTAACCGAGTTCTTGGGCATTAGCAAGCCAATACAGTGGACCCCCGCTTAACGATCACCTCCAAATGCGACCAATTAATGTAAGTGTATTTATGTAAGTGTGTGTTTGTACGTTATGGTTTGGGAGTCCTGAAATGGACTAACGTACTTCGACCTTTCACAATATTCCTTATGGAAAAAATTCGTCAGTACATGGCACCTAAACATAACTTCAGGAAATGAAAAAAATATCGTTAACCCGTTGGGTCCACTGTATTTTGATGCAAAAACGGTGCAGCTATCCCAATTTGGTGTTAGCCAATACTGCCGGTACCCGAGGTTCCCACTGTATATAGTAAAGGAGTCTTGGAGAGGGATGCAAACTGATTTATATAAATTTATTTTTTGTGTGTTGAATGTGAGGGTTTGAATTTCAAGTTTTCCTGTCAATAAACACCTAAGAATTTTCCTTACATTTTGTTAACAAAGAGAACTGTTAATCATACAACATTTATTAGACATTTGGTAGTTGTGTTGCCCAAACATCATGTAGAAGGTATGTCAATGTTTAAGTCTGATGATTGGTATTCCTTCCCAGGCAAATATTTTTATCAGAATTTGGACTTGGGTGGACAATGATAAAAGATTGTGTCATCGCATCAAACAGAACAAATAAGTTTACGAATGTTACCTAGTGACAGCTATATGCTAGTACGTGAATATGCTAGTTATTGAAGATGCTAGTACTGAAGATACTAGTATCTGAAGAAGCTAGTATTGAAGATGCATGTACGAAATGATAATATTGAAGGTGCTATACTGAAAGATGCAAGAATTGAAATGCTAGTAACCAGAAGATTGATAATATTCAAGATGTGCTAGTATTGAAAGATGCTAGTGACTGAAAGATGCTAGTACTGAAGGATGCTAGTAATGAAGATGCTATTACTGAAATGCTTAGAATTGAAGATGCTAGTACTGAAGATGCTAGTACTGAAGATCTTAGTATGAAGATGCTTAGTACTGAAGATGCTAGTACTGAAGAAGCTAGTACTGAAGATGCAGTACTGAAGATCTAGTATTGAAGATGCTAGTATTGAAAGATGCTAGTATTGTAAGATGCAGTACGGAAGATGCTAGTACTGAATGCAAGTATTTAAGATGCTATACAGAAGATGCTAGTATTGAAGATGAGCGAGTATTGAAGAGCTATAACTGAAGATGCTAGCTATTGAAGAAGCAGTACTGAAGATGCTAGTACAAGAAGATGCTAGTACTGAAGATGCTAGTATTGAAGGATGCTAGGAGTACTGAAGAATGCTAGTATTGAGATGCTATATAGAAGATGCTAGTATTGAAGAAGCTAGTACTGAAGATGCTAGTACGAGATGCTAGTATTGAAGATGCCAAGTAACTGAAGATGCTCGTATTTGAAGATTGCTAGTATTGAAGAATGCGAGTATTGAAGATGCTAGTATTGAAGATGCTAGTATTAGAAGATGCAGTACTGAAGACTATTCTAGTATTGAAGATCGCAAGAACTGAAATGCGTAGTACAGAAGATGAGCCTCTACCGTACTTACTGAAGATGCTAGTACTGAAATCTAGTATGAAGATGCTAGTATTGAAGATGCTAGTACTGAAGATGCTAGTATTGAAGATGCTAGTACTGAAGATGCTAGTACTGAAGATGCTAGTACTGAAGATGCTAGTATTGAAGATGCTAGTACTGAAGATGCTAGTACTGAATATGCTAGTACCTGAAAAAGAAAAAGGGCTAGTACTGAATATGCTATTACTGAAGATGCTAGTATTGAAGATGCTAGTATTGAAGATGCTAGTATTGAAGATGCTAGTATTGAAGATGCTAGTATGAAGATGCTAGTATTTTGGGAAAAAGAAACTAGTATTGAAGATGCTAGTATGAAGAGCTAGTATTGAAGATGCTAGTAACTGAAGATGCTAGTACTGAAGATGCTAGTACAGAGATGCTAGTTATTGAAGATGGCTAGAACTGAAGATGCTAGGTACTGAAGAAGCTAGTATTTGAAGATGCTAGTATTGAAGATGCTAGTATTGAAGATGGTAGTATATTGAAGATGCTAGTACTGAAGATGCTAGTACTGAAGATGCTAGTTCTGAAGATGCTAGTACTGAAGATGCTAGTATTGAAGATGCTAGTATTGAAGATGCTAGTACTGAAGATGCTGAGTATTGAAGAGCTAGTATTGTAAGAATGCGAGTACTGAAGATGCTAGTATTGAAGATGCTAGTATTGAAGATGCTAGTACTGAAGATGCTAGTATTGAAGATGCTAGTACTGAAGATGCTAGTACTGAAGATGCTAGTACTGAAGATGCTAGTATTGAAGATGCTAGTACTGAAGATGCTAGTATTGAAGATGCTAGTACTGAAGATGCTAGTACTGAAGATGCTAGTATTGAAGATGCTATTACTGATGATGCAGGTATTGTAAGATGCAAGTATCGAAAAGCAGTATGAAGATGCTAGTATTGAAGATGCTAATTACTAAGATGCTAGTATTATTGAAGATGCTAGTATGAAGATGCTAGTACTGAAGATGCAGTACTGAAATGCTAGTATTGAAGATGCTAGTACTGAAGGATGCTAGTATTAAGAGTGCTAGTACGTGAAGACGCTAATATTGAATAATGCAAGTACTTAAGATTAAGTATTGAAGATGCTAGTAATGAAGATTCTAGTATTGAAGATTTTCTAGTATTGAAGATGCTAGTACTGAAGATGCTAGTAATGAAGAAGCTAGTACTGAAAGAATCAAGTACTGAAGAAGCTAGTATTGAAAGATGTCTAGTATTGAAGATGCTAGTATAGAAGATGCCTAGTACTGAAGATGCTAGTATTGAAGAATGCTAGTATTGAAGAAGCTAGTGACTGAAGAATCTAGTACTGAAGTGCTAGTATGAAGATGCTAGTAATGAATATGCGAGTATTGATGATGCGATGTACTGAAGATGCTAGTATTGAAGAGCTAGTAACTGAAGATGCTAGTACTGAGGAAGCTAGTAACTGAAGATGCAAGTATTGAGATGCTAGTTATTTGAAGAAGCTAGTACTGAGTGCTAGTATTGAAGATGCTGGTATTGAAGATGTCGTAAAATTTGAAGATGCTAGTACTGAAGAATGCTAGTACTGAAGATGCTAGTACAGAAATGCTATATTGACGATGCAGTACTGAAGATGCAGTACTGACAGATGCTAGTATCGAAGATGCTAGTATTGAAGATGCTAGTATAGAGAATGCTAGTACGTG
The DNA here is from genome assembly GCF_026875155.1 of Cherax quadricarinatus. NCBI lineage: Eukaryota > Metazoa > Arthropoda > Malacostraca > Decapoda > Parastacidae > Cherax > Cherax quadricarinatus. Next base: position 7,091,175 of record NC_069492.1, on the reverse strand, counting down.
TAAGAATGCTAGTATGTAAGAGCTAGTATTGAAGATGCTAGTAAACTTGAAGAAGCTATACTGAAGATGCTAGTAATGAGATGCTAGTAATGAAGATGCTAGTATTGAAGATTGCTATTACTGAAAGATTCCTAGTAATTGAAGATGCTAGTACTGAAGATGCAAGAACTGAAGATGCAAGTAATTGAAGATGCTAGTACTGAAGATGCTAGTATTGAAGATGCTAGTATTGAAGATGCTAGTACTGAAGATGCTAGTATTGAAGATGCTAGTATTGAAGATGCAAGGTACTGAATAGGTGCAGTACTGAAGATGCTAGTATTGAAGATGCTAGTACTGAAGATGCTAGTATTGAAGATGCTAGTATTGAAGATGCTAGTATTGAAGATGCTAGTACTTGAAGATGCTAGTACTGAAGATGCTAGTACTGAAGATGCTAGTATTGAAGATGCTAGTATTGAAGATGCTAGTACTGAAAGATGCTAGTTACTGAAGATGCTAGTAATTTGAAGATGCAAGTAATGAAGAATGCTAGTATTGAAGATTGCTAGTACTGAAGATTGCTGTATGTGAAGAGCTAGTACTGAAATGCTAGCAACTGAGAAGATGCAAGTACTGAAGGATGCTAGTACTGAAGCAAGGGAAAGTTTAACTCCATTCCTTGGATCCAACAGTAAAGCAATGGAAGGAAAACTCCAGTATCCCCTTGATCAACAAGTAAAGCAATGGAAGGATAACTCCAGTTCCTTGGATCAACAACTGAAGCAAGGGAAAGTTAACTCCAGTTCCTTGGATCAACAAGTAAAGCAAGGGAAAGTTAACTCCAGTTCCTTGGATCAACAAGTAAAGCAATGGAAGGATAACTCCAGTTCCTTGGATCAACAAGTAAAGCAATGGAAGGATAACTCCAGTTCCTTGGATCAACAACAGAAGCAAGGGAAAGATAACGATCCAGTGTTCCTTGGATCAACAAGTAAAGCAATGGAAGGATAACTCCAGTTCCTTGGATCAACAAGTAAAGCAATGGAAGGATAGCTCCAGTTCCTTGGATCAACAAGTGAAAAAAGGGAAGGATAACTCCAGTTCCTTGGATCAACAACTGAAGCAAGGGAAGGTTAACTCCAGTTCCTTGGATCAACAAGTAAAGCAATGGAAGGATAACTCCAGTTCCTTGGATCAACAACTGAAGCAAGGGAAGGATAACTCCAGTTCCTTGGATCAACAACTGAAGCAAGGGAAGGCTAACTCCAGTTCCTTGGGATCAACAAGGTAAAGCATGGATGGATAACCTACTCCCAGATCCTTGGTCAACAATTGAAGCAGGGAAGATAACTCAGTTTCCTTGGAATCAACAACTGAGAAGGCAGGGAAGGTTAACATCCAGTTCCTTGGATCAACAAGTGAAAAAAGGGAAGAAATTTAAAAAAACCCCCCTCCAGTTTCCTTGGATCAAACAACTGATTCAAGGGGAAGGTTATCTCGCAGTGTCCTTGATCAACAACTGACGCAAGGAAGGCTAACTACTCCAGTTCCTTGGATCAACAACTGAAGCAAGGGAAAGCTACTCCAGTTCCATGAGGATCAAACAACTGACGCAAGGGAAGGCTAACACCAGTTCCTTGTATCAACAACTGAAGCATGGAAATGTTACTCCAGTTCCTTGGATCAACAAGTGAAGCATGGAAAGGTTAACTCCAGTTCCTCTTGGATCAAGCAGAGAAACAAGGAAGGATAACTCCATTTCCGTTGGATCAAGCAGAGAAACAAGGGAAGATAAACGTTCCAGTTCCTTGGATCACACAACAAGTAAAGCAAGATAAGGATAACTTCTCCAGTTCCCTTGTATCAAGCAGAAAAACAAAAGAAGGATAACTCCATTCCTTGGATCAACAAGTGAGGCCAGGGGGAAGGTAAACTCTCAGTTCCTTGGATCAAACAATTAAAGCAAGGGAAGGATACTCCAGATCCTAATATCAAGCAGAAAAACAAGGGAATGATAGCTCCAGTTCCTTGGATCAACAACTGAAGCAAAGGAAGGTTAACTCCAGCTCCTTGGATCAACAACTGAAGCAAAGGAAGGTTAACTCCAGCTCCTTGGATCAACAAGTGAAGCAAGGGAAGATTAACTCCAGTTCCTTGGATCATTCAGAGAAACAAGGGTTAAATGAATAACTCCCAGTTCTTGGATAACAAGTGAAGCAAGGGAAGGTTAACCCAAGTTCCTTGGATCAAAAAGTGAAGCAAGGGAAAGTTTACTCCAGTTCCTTGGATCATAAAGTAAAACAAGGGAGAGATAACTCCAGCTCCCTTGGATCAAACCAGTGAAAGCAAGGAGTTAACTCTTCAGTTTCCTTGGATCAAGTAGAGAAACAAAAGCAGGTTAACTCCAGTGTCCTTGGAGTCAACAACTGAAGCAAAGGAAGTTTAACTCTACCAGTCCTTGGATCAACAACAGAACAAATGAAAGGTATAACTCCAGTTCCTTGGATCACAAGTGAAGCAAGGGAAGGTTTAACTCCAGCACCTTGGAATAACAACTGAAGCAAAGGAAGGTTAACTTCCCAGTTCCATTGGATACACAAACAACAGAAGGAAGGGAAGGTTAACTTCAGTTTGCCTTGATCAACAACTGAAGCAAAGGAAGTTTAATTCCCTCCAGTTCCCGTTGGAACAACAACTGAAGCCACGGGAAAGTTAAAACTCCAGCACCTTGGATCAACAGCCCCTCAACATCATAAGGAAAAATAATGCAAAGTAACACTATACACTATTATGAGACAAGTAACAAAATGCCATGTACAACAACACTGTACTAACACTGTACTAACACTGTACTAACACTGTACTAACACTGTACTAACACTGTACTAACACTGTACTAACACTGTACTAACACTGTACTAACACTGTACTAACACTGTACTAACACTGTACTAACACTGTACTAACACTGTACTAACACTGTACTAACACTGTACTAACACTGTACTAACACTGTACTAACACTGTACCTAACATTGTACAAACATTTGTACTAACACTGCATCTAACACTGGTACTAACACCGTACTAACACTGTACTAACACAGTCTATAACACAGTACTAACACTGACTAACACGTAACTAAACAGTCTGTACTAACACTGCACTAACACAGAAACTAACAATTACTAACACTGTAGCAAACTGACTAACACAGTACTAACATTGTTTACTAACACTGTATCCTAACACTGTACTAACACTGACTAACAACTGTACTAACACTGTACTAACACGTACTAACACTGTACTAACACTTGTACTAACACTTTTAACTAACACAGCACTAACACTGAACTAAAACATTTTACTAACACTGGTAACTAACACTGTACAACACTGTACTAACATTTTAATAACCCTGTACTAACACTGACCAAACAACTTGTAACTAACACTGTACTAACACCTGTACTAACATCTGTACTACACCTGTACGAACACGTACTAACACTGTACAAATCACTGCACTAACACTGAACTAACATTTACTAACACTGGTACTACCACTGAACTAACACGGGTACAACATTTTCCTAACACTGTACTAACACTGTACTAACACTGTACTAACACTGTACTAACATTTTACTAACACTGTACTAACACTGTACTAACACTGTACTAACACTGTACTAACATTTTACTAACACTGTACTAACACTGTACTAACACTGTACTAACACTGTACTAACACTGAACTAAAACATTTTACTAAACACTGTAACAAACACTGTACTAACACTGTACTAACACTGTACTAACACTGTACTAACACTGCACTAACACTGAACTAACATTTTACTAACACTGTACTAACACTGTACTAACACTGTACTAACATTTTACTAACACTGTACTAACACGTACTAAACACTGATGCACTAAAACACTGAACTAACCATTTTACTAACACTGACCTAACACTGGTACTAACACTAGTACTAACATTTTACTAACACTGTACTAACACTGTACTAACACTGTACTAACACTGTACTAACATTTTACTAACACTGTACTAACACTGTACTAACACTGTACAACACTGCATCTAACAACTGAACAACATTTTACTAACACTGGTAACACACTGTACTAACACTTGTTACAACATTTTTACTAACACTGTACTAACACTTACCAACACTGTAACTAACACTGTAACTAAACAACTGCACTAACACTGAACTAACATTTTACTAACACTGTACTAACACTGTACTAACACTGTACTAACATTTTACTAACACTGTACTAACACTGTACTAACACTGTACTAACACTGTACTAGACATTTACAAACACTGTACTAACTCGTACTAACCACTGGTACTAACACTTCACAAACACTGAACTAACACTGTACTAACACAATACTAACACTGTACTAACACTGTTAACACTGTACTAACATTGAACTAACACTGTGCTAACACTGTACTAACATTGCACTAAAACACTGTACTAACAGCTGTTCTGACCACAGGTACTAAACACTGTAATAAAGAACACTGACTAAAACACTGCACTAAACACTGAACTAACATTTTACTAAACACTTGTACTAACACTGATACTAACACTGCTGTAGCTAACATTTACTAACACTGTACTAAGTAACAAACAACTGTACTAACACTGGTACTAACACTGTACTAACATTATTACTAACACTTGTACTAACCCGTGTACTAACACAGTTACTAACACTCTGCACAAACACTGACTAACCTGTACTAACACTGTACTAACACTGTACTAATAACACTGTACTAACACTGTACTAACACCTCATGCAGCTAACACTGGAACTAACATTTTACTAACACTGTACTAACACTGGTACCTAACACTGTACTAACACTGTACAATACATTTTAAAACACCTGGTACTAGCACACTAACACGTACTAACACAGTACTAACATTTTACTAAAACTGTACTAACACTGTACTAACACTGTACTAACACTGCACTAACACTGAACTAACACTGTACTAACACAATACTAACACTGTACTAACACTGTTAACACTGTACTAACATTGAACTAACACTGTGCTAACACTGTACTAACATTGCACTAACACTGTACTAACACTGTACAACACTGTACTAACACTTTTACTAATAGCTAGTACTAACACTGTCTAACACTGTACTACAACCAACAGTACTAACAACTGTACTAACACTTGGAACTAACACAGCACTAACACTGAACTAGATACATTTACTAACACTGTACTAACACTGTACTAACACTGTACTAACACTGTACTAACACTGTACTAACACTGTACTAATGCTGAACTAACAATGTACTAACACTGTATTAACACTGTGCTAACACTACTAACACTGTGCTAACACCTTGACACTAACACTGTACAACACTGAAACTAACACGTTGTACTAACACGTGTACTAACACTGTACTAACACTGTTCTAACACAGTACTAACAATGAACAAATCACCTTGTTTTAACACTGTATTACACTGCACTAACACTCTGTTACTTAACACAGTACAAACAACTACAACACTGTGCTAACACTGTACTAACATTGTCCTAAGAACACTGTACTAAACCTACTAACACAGTGCTACACTGTACGAACACTGGACAAGACACACTGTGCTAACCAATAACCACTGTACTAACACTGTACTAACATTGGTCCTAACACTGTACTAACACTACTACTAACACTGCAGCACTAACACTTGTACTAACACTGTACTAAGACAAGTACTTAATAACTGTACTAACACTGTACTAAACACTGTAACTAACCATTGTCCTAACACTGTACTAAAACTGGTACTAAAACACTGTATCTAACACTGACTAACATTGTCCTAACACTGTACTAAACACTGTAACTATAACAATACTAACACTGTGCTAACACCTGTACTAACACTGGACTAACACTGGCTAACGCTACAAACACTGTACTGAACACTGTACTAACATATGTCCTAACACTGTACTAACTCTACTAACACTGCACTAACACTGTACTAACACAGTACTAACACTGTACTATACCGTACTAATATTGTCCCTAAAACGCTGGTACTAACACTGTACTCACACAGTACTAAAACTGTACTAACACTGTACTAACACTGTACTAACATTGTCCCTGAACAACTGAATCTAAACCACCCGTTTGACTAACACTGTAATAATGCTGTACTAATGCCAGTCCTAACAATGTACTAACACTTGTATTAACACTGTACTAACACTACTAAAACTGTGGCTAACACAGGTCTATAGACACTGTACTAACACTGATTATTAACACTGTACTAACACTGTGTTAGACAATGTGTCTAACACTGACTAACACTGTGCTAATACTGATACTAGCACCTTCAACACTGTACTAACACTGCACAAACACTGTGTTAACACTGTGCTAACACTGTACTAACACGTACAATATGTACTAACACTCAAAAACACTGTACTAACATGCACAAACCATGTTTTTTAACACTGTGCTAACCTGTACTAACAGTACAACACGTACAAAAAAGTATTAACACTGTACTAACACTGTACTAAACACTGTACTAACACTTACTAACACTGATTAACACTTACAAAAATGTGCAAACACGTAAAACACTCACAAAACCTGTTTAACACGGCTAACACGTACAACCTGTACTAACACTGTACTAACACTGTCCCAACACTGTACTAAAAACTGTACTAACTTTGTACTAACACTGTACTAACCTGTACAAACACTGTACAAAAACTGTATAACATTGTCTAACCTGTACAAACACGCCTAACACTGTACTAACCTGTGCAACACTATGAAACACGTACTAACATGTCCTAACACTGCACAAACCCCTTGTACTAACATTAACTTAATACTGTACTAACACTGTACTAACTTTTGCTAATACGTACAAAAACACTGTACAACATTGCTAATACTGTACTAACTTTGATTAATATGTACTAACACGTAAACACTTACTAACACTGTACTAACATTTCTAATACGTTAACACTGTACAAAAACCGTATAACACGTACAAACATTGATCTAATACTGTACAACACTGTACAACATGATCTAATACTGCAAAACTTTGATCTAATACTTATAACACTGTACTAACCAGTACAAAACACTGTACAATATTGATCAATACTTACTAACACGGAAAACACATACAAAAACACTGTCAACTTTTGATCTAATACTGTACTACACTGTATTTTAACACAGTTTTAAGCTGTATAAAAATGCACTAACACTGTTTAACACTTTTTAACACTCTAACCTGTTTTAAACACTGTGCAACATTTGTACAACACAGTACTACACTGTATAACACTGTACTAACAGAGTGTTAACACTGTCTAAACTTACTAAAAATACTAACCTTGGCAAGGGGGGCTGGAGTTAAAAATAAAGAATCACCATAAAGGGAGTTGTCACAGCGCTCTTTGCTGTGACACTGTGCTCGGGAGATTCTAAAGAGAATTTTGCGGTTTGTGGATGAATTTGGGGGTGGGGCAAAAAAAGAAAATTAAAAGTAAATACGGGGAAAAAAAGGGTTATGAGGAAACAAAAAGATTAGGTGATGAAAAATGGAATCAGATTGGAGGGAGAGAGTATGGGGGAGGTGAATGTATTCAAATTTTTTGGAAGTGGCGGTCACGGATGGGTCATGAAAGTGAGGTAATCATAGTTTTGTTTGGGGGGAAAAAGGGTGAGGGGGTGCACTTAGGAGTCTGTGGAAAAGAAATTTGCCCCTTGGGGCAAAGGGGGGAATGTATAATTATAGTTTTCCCAACGCTCTTAAGGGGGTGTGAAGCATGGGTGATGAAGTTGCAGCGAGGAGAAGGCGGAGGAGTGGAGATTTCAGTCTGAGAGAAATGTGTGGTGTGAATATAATGCAGAAATTTTCGTAGTTTGGAAGTTAGGAGGAGGGCGGGATTACCAAAACGTTGTCCAAGGGCGAGGGGAAAGGGGTTTTGAGGTGGGTTTGGACATGTGGAGAGAATGGAGAGAAAAAGAAAAAATTTAAGAGTGTATCAGTCGTAGTGAAAAAGGCGGGGGAGGGGGCGGCCTAGGAAAAAAGGTTGGGGGGAGGGGGTTTTAAAGGAGGTTTTCCCGTGCGAAGGGCTTGGACTTCCACAGGCAGCTGAGCGTGTTTGATAGGAGTGAAAAGGGGACAAATGGTTTTTAAAAAAATTGCGTCTGTTGGAGGTGAGCAAAGTAACATTTAGAAGGGGGTTCAGGGAAACCGGCAGGGCCCGGGCTTGAGTCCGGGGAAAGGGAAGTACAGTGCCCACTCTGAAGGAAAGGGTTAATGTTGAGTTTAAAAAATGAGGGGAAAACACCCCTTTTGGCAAGAAGTATGGGGTGAATGAGGGAAAGTTTTTTCTTTTTGGGGGCCACCCTGCCTTGGTGGAATCGGCCAGTGTGATAAAAAAAAAAAAAATAAAAACATAACAAAGTAAACACTGTGTTAACACTGTATTAACACTGTGTTAACAAAATACTAAAATGTACTAACACTGTACTAAAAGTGTTAACAAGAAAAAACCTGTACAACATTATTAAAACTGTACTAACACTGGCTAATATGTACAATACGTACTAACACTGTACTAACACTCATAACACGTACTAACCTGCACTAAACTTTCTAAAACTGTAAACACTGTACAAATTTTACTAACATTTTCCTAAAAAAAGAACTAACACTGACTAACATTGACAACATTGTCGTAACACTGTCCTAACACTGCATAACACTGCCTAACACTGCCTAACACTGCACTAACACTGTCCCAAAAGCGACTAACCTGTGCAAACGTGTACTAACATTTTCCTAACAAGTACAAAAAACTATACAAAAACTGCACTAACCCTGCACTAACACTGCCTAACACTCCAAAAACTGTATAAACATTGACCTAATACGTATTAAACACTGTTCTAAAAATTGCACTAACACGTACAACACTGTACTAACACTGTAGTAACACTGTAGTAAATTGCCTAACACTGTACAACACGTACTAACATTGACCCAAAACAATACAAAAACCTACAAAAACTCCCTAACATTGGACTAACCCGTACAACCTGTACTAAATTGATCTAATACTGTACTCACTGTACTAACACAGTACAATCTGTACTAAAATGTACTAACACTGTATTAACACGGTTAACCACCCCAAACAGGTTAAAAAACTGTGCTAATGTCAACATTGTACAACACAGTACTAACACTGTACTAACGGGTTTTAAAATACACAAATAACCCACAAAAAAAGAAGAAGTTTGGCGAACGTTTCGGTCCGATTTGGGACCATGAAAAAGTCACACTACAGGGTAGCGGACGCTATATATAACGGGAAAAGGGGTGGAGTAGTGGTAGTATATGTATAGAAAGAAATGAAATTAATACCGACAGGAGAAATGAACTGCACAACCCCCGGGGGCATCCCCACCGTAGATTTTCCCACCCACCACCCGGGATGGCGAAACGTCCACAACAAAAAAACAACCAGACCCGCACATGTTCTTTTTCATCAGTATTGTGTAGAAAAGAAGGGGTAGTAGTGTGGTCCCACCACTCCCATATACACCTCTTCTTTTTCTACTACAAACTGATGAAATTAAACACATGTGGGGCGTCGGGTTGTCTTTGTTTGGACGTTTCGCCATCCATGGCTGGGGATGGCGAAACATCTAGGGGGGGGGGATCCCCGGGTGTTTGCATTGTCATTTAAACCTGTGGGTTTTATATAAAAAATTTCTTGTATACTACACTACTCTACCTCCACCTCTTCCTGCCAATAAGCCTCCGCCCCCCTCTTTAGTGTGACTTGTCAAGGGTCCAAGCGCACCAAACTGTGTAACTTCTTCTTTTATGTGGGGGGTTTTTGTGTATCGTTCCTTTTCATGGTATTTGGCCTTTTTGTTTTTTATTTAACGTGTTAACACCTTTCTAACACGTACTAACACTGTACAAACAATTACTAACATGCACTACCGTCAACACTGCACAAACACTGTATTAACACGTACTAACACTGTATTAAAATGTCTAACACTGTACTAACAGTGTTAAAAATAAACAAACCTTTTTACTAACACGTACTAACACTGACAAATTGCCTAGCACTGTTAACACGTTAGCACTACTAACACTGAAATAACACTTCACTAACACGTACAAACCCTGCACTAGGGGAAAATTTTCTGGGGGTGATTACCTGTATGTCCCTCAACATTATATACATCAAGTAAACTCATTGGGGAACAACCATATGTTTACCGTAGACAACCCCCGTAGACATGGAGAAAACTTAACCACCCCTGGTCACGGCAAGGGGTTTCCCTTTGACCTCACAACTTTCCAATCAACCGAGACCAGTATGGATTGGATACACCCACAAGTACGTGCTACTAATTAATTGTGGGTTAAGATTATATTATTTTAAATGAATGAAGGGGGGGGGGGGTAGGGTTTCACATGGATAATCCTCAAGGAAAACACTTGTACATAATCTCACCAATTACCAGATATTCTCTGGTGGTCACTTGATGTAGCTGGATCACCCATAACCTATCCAATTACAACATACCTAACTGGCCAGTATCAGTCTGCTATAACTAGAAGGGTTACTTAACTGTGGGTGATTGATACTCCTTATTCCCTCCATTCACCATCTCATTTCGATGTCCTGCTACCACGACACGGTTCTTATTCCAGCAGGACGAGGTATCCGTCAGTTTGTCCCGGTTTAGAAGTCGTGATTCCATGAAGCTTCACTAGCCTCAGTACGAGAATCACGAGTTCACTCGGAGCAGGGCGATCTATTTCACATCCCGCATTCTCTTAACTCAATGTTATTATCACTGATTACATTACCATTCACAAGACGATTTAACGTCTCATAATTATTATACACATTAGAGATCACTCCATTAAGATCTGAGACCGATGAGTGATGATTAAACCAAGGGTAATTTTCCCCGGGACACAGTCCATGGTGACGCGCCAGTCACCCGGTCCTACCCTTATTCACTCATTTTACCACTTTATTACTGTGGTCCCGTAAATCACGTTCCCTCACTCTCCACCAGGAACAGTTACGACACTTCCTATTATGAAATGAGGCCTATATTAATCCTTAGGCCGCCGTGAACGCCAATTTCCTGGTTCCATGCTTTCCCAGCCTCCTCACTATATTCAAAACACTCCTGCCTGCCCCATGGCCTGAGTCGACCTCTCCCCCCACACATCCGCGCATGCTCAAAGGGAACTTGGTTCTATCCTATTGTCAAATATATTTTTGACTCATATCAACACATTAAACACCTATTAGGCACTATAGTTTTGGAAAATTAAAAATTTTCCACACTGCGGCCGGGCGGAGGTCGTTGCTAGACGACTTACATAATGTGGAGTACAATTTTCCCATTTTCACTGGCCACCTGGCTTGGGAACTCCAACATTGGTATTTACATAATCACCCATTAATTCTTTCCACCTGTTAACTCCTCAGGTAGAGCTCCATCCAAAGCACACTCAAGCCTCCATGCTTCTGGTATTAACAATTTCCCTCTTATTGTAAGGTGTGACACTAAGTCTATGCTCTCGGGGTTAATTTGTTGGGCATACTGGAATTATGAGACTTTAACAATAACAAGTCTCTCTCAGTATCCCAAGTCAGCCCCAACACATTACTGCATATAGGCACTTCAACTCCATGGCCATCCATATTTATTGATCCCTCAAAATGGACTAATTACTGTTCCATTCTCTCAGGGGCACAAGCCTATGCTCCCTGGATTAATTTATTGGGCATACTGGAATTATGAGACTTTAACAATAACAAGTCTCTCTCAGTATCCCAAGTCAGTCCCAGCACCTTACTGCATTATTTCATTAACCCCTTCACATATCCTCATTAGTTCCTCTTCAGTTGACGTCACACCCGGAAACTGTCCACATAAGATTATTTACCCAATTACTTCGCTCAGTGGACCACCTGTGCACTTAAGGTGTGCATTTATCGTCGCCTGAAGTAAGAACAATTTATTATTTAACTGTTTATTAATTATATCATTATAAGCACAACAATTTTGGCCATACCCATGATAATAAATAGGTAATTCTAGCGTTAATTTCCCCCCCCCCCTTTTAACCCCAAATTTTTTAGGGAATTTTCCTAGAAAAAAATATTTGGAT
>NC_069492.1:7038296-7078368 GCF_026875155.1 Cherax quadricarinatus | reverse complement strand
TAAATTTGAATTCATTTTTCCCCTTTAATAATTTTAAAACATTAAAAAAGGAAATGATTTATTTTTTTCAAACTCAACGTAAATTTTTATAGAATGGGCTAAGCTTTTTAAATTTTTCCCAAGGAAATGGTGATATCTACTTTTTTGGGGGCTAAGACACAAAATATCATCAACAATCTAACCATTTAGCTCTATTAGGGAGGTTTGTTTTAAGCAACCTTGTTTCAAAAAAAATTCCCATGTATAGGTTACTAAGAACAGGGAAAGGGATTTCCCATTCCCATACCAAACTTCTGAGTGTAAAACTTATCTTAAATACAAATTTTGCATCAAAAATCAAATTTTAATAAGTTTAATGATAGTAGGAATGGCAAGGGTAAATAAAGTTAACGAGTTTTCGATAAAAACTTAATAAATCATGAACAGGAACTTTCGTAAAAAAAGGAAGTAACATCAAAACTAACCATGTTAAAATCATTTAAGTCAGACAAAGGAGTTTAAATTTATAAACCAGGTCTTTTTTGTTTTTAACATTAAAGTTAGAAATTTTGCCAACAATGGGGTCAAAATATAACAAGCCATTTGGATAATTTATATGAAACGCCCCTATGGAGCTAATAATTGGTCAGGATTTCCCGGGTTTGTGTGTTTTTATTGCCCATCATGTAAGGTAAAGAGGGATTAGCATTTGGGAAATTTTCCTATTCATTCAGGTGGTTGTTTTGTATAAGGAAGGCCCCCCTTTAGGGGTTTCACTTTACGGCTTTCCCTAATAGGACATTCAAAATTATGACCAAAATCATTACGGCTCCCCCCCCTGACTTTCTAATAGGTCCCCGTCCCCCCACCCTGTTGTTTACTTCCCCATGAGCTCAGTAAGCACTAAGTCTCTCCATTTTGTCTGGAAAAATCCAAAATTTCAAAGTTTTAAAAATTATTTCATATTTTTATATACCTAAATTTTACTTATGTATACCTGTACCTAAATAACTTGTACATCGAGTCATTTAAATTTCGTATATTACGTTTAATATACACATTTTATTAAACCATCCCGATTTTTTTTTCAAAATTATTAAAAAACACGATGATAACATATAAATAAAAATAAAAAACCCAAGTAGAATAAATAAACAAAATGTGAGGTGAGCAGACGACTTCCCAAGTGACGCCATAATAACAATAGTCAGATTCTCATTAAATTCGTATATTTCGGTAATATAAAATTTTATTAATCCATCCCTGAATTTTTTTCAAAATTATAAATAAACACGAGCTTTACATTAAATAAATAAATACCCCCACGTGAATAAAAAAAAAAATGTGAGATGTGGCAGAGACTTGACGTGGTGATAAAAACAAAAATTTAGTTCATTAAATGTCGTTATTACGGGAATTACACATTTTCATTAACCGCCAGAATTTTTTTTCAAAATTATTAAAAAAAACACGATACATAAAATAAAAAGAGTTTAAAACACCCCACAAAGAAAAAAAACTAAATATAAGATGTGGGGGCCTGGTTTGTTTAATAACTATGTGGGGTGGGGTGGCCCGGGAAGGTAGCCTGGTTTTTACATTTAAACCACCTTGATTTCTTCAATAAATACTTTGTCTCACCCTAGATTTTAAGCTATAAATATTTTAAGGTAATAATGATGCACTATGTGTGTATGTACTTTTTTATTGTTTTTTGTCCCGGTTTATTGCTAACTTAATATATTTTAGGGGAAAAATTGTTATCTAGTGTTTGTATGCATTTTTAAGGGGAAAAAAAAAAAGGGTGTTCACTTTACGGCGGTAGCCGGAACCAACCCCGAAAGGGGGGCCTTCCGTTTTATTTAGTTTTATATTATAAATATATATTTATATATATATTTTATTATTTTATTTTATTATATATTATAAAATTTATTATTTTTTTTTTTTATTATCACCGGCCGATTCCCCCAAACGGGGGGCCCCAAAAAAAAAAAAATTTTCCCATTCACTCCCTCCTTTTGCCAGAAGGGTGCTTTACCTACAGTTTAAAATGCAACATTTTCACCCCTCCTTTAAGTGCGGGCCCGTACTTCCCTCTCCAGGCCAATTTTGGCCCGCCGGTTTTCCCCCGAACCCCCTTTATAAAAGTTACTTTGCTCACACTCCACAGCAAAGCAAGTTTAAAAAAAAATTTGCTCATTTCACTCCTATAAACCGCCACATGCCCGCTGGAATCCAAGCCCCTCGCACAAAAACCCCCTTTTACCCCCTCCCTCCAAACCTTTCCCAGGCCGGGCCCCTCCCCGCCTTTCCCTTCCCCTCAGACTGATCATCTTAAAATCATTTTGTTTCGCCCATTCTCTCTACATTTGAACCACCTCAACAACCCCTTCCCCAGCCCTCGGCAAAAAGTTTTTTGGAATTCCGCCCCCTCCTAACTTCCAAAATAGAATTTTTCCCCTTAATTCACACCACACATTGCCTCAGACAGACATCTCCACTGCTCCCGCCTTCCCTCACTGCAACATTCTCACCCAGTTCACACCCCTTAAAGCTTTGGTTAAAACTTACTCTCATCATTCCCCTTTGCCCCAAAGGGAAAAGTTCTTTGTCTCCACAACTCCAAAGTGCCCCACTCACTTTTTTCCCCCCTCATCAATTTCTAGATTCCCCTCACTTTATAGCCCATTGCGACACGTCCATCCAAAATCTGAAACTTCCCCTCCCCCATACTCTCTCCCCCCAAAATCTGATATTCATCTTTCATCCCCTAATCTTTTTTGTTATCTCAAAACCCTTACTTTTTCCTGTATTTACCTTTTAAATTTTTTTCTTTTGCACCCCTACCAAATTCATCCCCCAATTCTGCAACTTTTCTTCAAACTCCAAGAGCACGTGTATCAGCAAAGAGCAGCGTGACAAAATCCCACTTTGTGTGTGATTCTTTACTTTTAACCCCCGCCCCCTTGCCAAAACCCCCGCACATACTTCTCTTACAACCCATCAAAAAAATTATAAACAACCCCGGTGAGATCAACATCCCTTTCTAAGGCCTACTTTTATGGGGGGTAATTTCCCCCTTTCTACATACTCAAATTGACCTCACTATCCTCGTAAAAAAAACTTCATGCTTTCAGTAACCCACCTCCCACACCTACCTTGCAACTCGCCACATTGCCCCCCATCCACCCGTCATCACCTTTTTCAAATCCATAAGTGCCACAAAGACCTCTTTAGCTTATCTAAATCCTGTTCACCTATATGTTTCATGTAAACACCTGGTCCACCACACCCCTACCTTTCTAAAGCCTCCTTGTTCATTGTATCCGCTATATTTTCTGTCTTACTCTTAAATTCTTTCAATAATAATCTATCATACACTTTACCAGGTAATACTCAGCGACTTATCCCCCTTATAATTTTTGCACTCTCTTTTCTCCCCTTTGCCTTTATACAAAGGAAACTATGCATGCTCTCTGCCAATCCCTAGGTTACCTTACCCTCTTCCATTACATTTATTAAAATTAATTGCACCAATCCACTCCAAAACTACATCCCCACCTGCATTTAACTTTCTTATCTTCATCCCATCAATACCGGCTGCCTTACCTCTTTCATTTTACCTACGCCTCACGAACTTCCTCCCCACACTCACAACTGGCTCTTCTCACTCGCTCAAGATGTTATTCCTCCTTGCCCTATACACGACATCACGCTTCTATCTTCATATATATATATATATATATGTATATATATATATACTATATATATTATTTATTATATATTTATATATTATATATATCTATTATATATATATATATATATATATATAAACACTGATCTCTGGTGTAAGGAGACTCGAACCTACGAACCTTAGTAGAACGGTACGCAGTGCCTACCACTCTACCCACACTGGACCAATACCCCTGGCGTTGGCAGCATGAGCTACACGTTTGATCCAAGGCAGCGGCTTTCAGGGGAAGGCTTCAGCTTTTCATTCATCTCCTGCATGCATCAGGCCTTACTAGAGATTAGAACAATGCAACATTGCATTGTTTAATCTCTAGTAAGGGTTGATGCATGCAGGGGATGAGATAAAAAGCTGTAAGCCTTCTCCCTGAAAGCTGGCTGCCTTGGATCAAACGTGTAGCTCATGCTACACGCCAAGGTATTGGTCCAGTGATGGGGATAGATTGGTAAAGCACTGCGTACCTTGTCCTAAGGTTCGTAGGTTCGAGTCTCCTTCAGCCAGAGATCAGTGTTTGTGTATAGTTCGCATGCTCTCGCGAATTCCTTGCATATATATACAGTGGACCCCCGCATAACGGACGCCTTGCATAGCGGACAATCCGCATAGCGGACGCTTTGATCGCTAAAATTTTGCCCCGCATAGCGCCCAAAAACCCGCTCAGCGGCCTTCGTCCGAGACGCGTCCAATGTGCGGCCTGAGCCACGCTCACATGTTCCGCGGGTGGCATTGTTTACCAGCCAGCCTCCGCGGTAACATCCAAGCATACAATCGGAACATTTTGTATTATTACAGTGTTTTTGGTGATTTTTTTTCTGGAAAAATAAGTGACCATGGGCCCCAAGAAAGCTTCTAGTGCCAACCCTACGCAATAAGGTGAGAATTACTATGGAGATGAAGAAAAAGATCATTGATAAGTATGAAAGTGGAGTGCGTGTCTCCGAGCTGGCCAGGTTGTATAATAAAACCCCAATCAACCATCGCTACTATTGGTTGGGACAGCTGCTGCCCGCTGCTGTATCACCGTCAGCTGCTGCTGCACTGTCAGCTGCTGCTGCTGTACCCCGTCAGCTGCTCCTGCTGCTGTAGTACCGTTGCTGCTGCTGTAGCATCATCTGCTGCTGCTGTAGCATCGTCTGCTGCTGCTGTAGCATCGTCTGTTGCTGCTGTAGCATCGTCTGTTGCTGCTGTACCACCGTCAGCTGCTGCTGCTGCTGTAGCATCGTCTGCTGCTGCTGCGCTGTAGCATCGTCTGCTGCTGCTGTAACATCGTCAGTTGCTGCTGTAGCATCGTCTGCTGCTGCTGTAGCATCGTCTGTTGCTGCTGTAGCATCGTCTGCTGCTGCTGCTGCTGTAGCATCGTCTGCTGCTGCTGTAACATCGTCAGCTGCTGCTGCTGCTGCTGTAGCACCGTTGTTGGTGTGGCTTATTGAGAATACCAAGAAACAATTAACCCCAGAGGATTTGCCACCCCAGGATAGCCCAAAAAAGTCAGTGTCATCGAAGACTGTCTAACTTATTTCCATTGGGGTCCTTAATCTTGTCTCCCAGGATGCAACCCACACCAGTCGACTAACACCCAGGTGAACAGGGAAAATGCCTGGAACTAGTGCTCATATTGGTGAATTTAGAGCCAGCAAAGGTTGGTTTGAGAGATTTAAGAATCGTAGTGACATACACAGTGTGATAAGGCCTGTTCTGGAAGAAAATACCAAACAGGACCTACAGTACTCAGGAGGAAAAGGCACTCCCAGGACACAGTGTCTCATCAGTCATGCTGCATCTTCAATAAAGGTAAGTGTCATTTATTCTTCATTTAGTAGAGTAGTACATGCACAATATATATTGTGCATGTACTACTCTACTATTGTGCATGTATCCTTCTCTTTGTGTGTAGGAAAATGTATATTTCATGTGGTAAAATTTTTTTTTTCAAACTTTTGGGTGTCTTGCACGGATTAATTTGATTTCCATTATTTCTTATGGGGAAAATTCATTCACATAGCGAACATTTCGCATAACAGCCAGCCCTCTTGCACGGATTAAGGTCGCTATGCGGGGGTCCACTGTAATATATATATATATATATATATATATATATATATATATATATATATATATATATATATATATATATATATAATATATATATATATATATATATATGCAATAAGATCACAGTAAACAGGTGATTTCAGAATATGCAAAACAACCACTCTGAAAGAATAGAGAAATTCCAAGCGCTTTCGTGACTACTCACGAAAGCGCTTGGAATTTCTCTATTCTTTCAGAGTGGTTGTTTTGCCTATATATATATATATATACAGGTAAGTCTTGCTACTTCTACTTACACTTAGGTCACACTACACATACATGTACAAGCATATATATACACACCCCTCTGGGTTTTCTTCTATTTTCTTTCTAATTCTTGTTCTTGTTTATTTCCTCTTATCTCCATGGGGAAGTGGAACAGAATTCTTCCTCTGTAAGCCATGCTTGTCGTAAGAGGCGACTAAAATGCCGGGAGCAAGGGGCTAGTAACCCCTTCTCCTGTATATATTACTAAATTTAAAAGGAGAAACTTCAGTTTTTTCTTTTGGGCCACCCCACCTCAGTGGGATATGGCTGGTACGTTGAAAGAAAGAAAGAATATATATATATATATATATATATATGCACACAAATGTACAGTCATTGAACATGTTCTCAGAAGTGCTGCAGCTTATATAACTCTTTGAAACATGGTGTCATACACAATGGTGTTTTACACTCCTCACACATAAAATGAGTGTCTGCATTTTTGTTGGTATTTTTTTTTTCTATATGCACAGACAAAACAACTCATCTGAGCAGTTTTTTTCAAAGTCGTAGCAGGCAGTTGTGTTAGGTAGTTATCCTAGGTAAATGGTCATGTGTCCTCTTCCCTACCTACCTACCTGTCTTTCTTTCTTCAGTCTTTCCTTCCGGTTTCTTTAATATATATACAGTGGTCCCTCAATAATCGTCCATTATCCGTTCCTGGAAGTGGGACTATTATCGAAATGGACGATTTACGAATCAATTTTCCCCATAAGAAATAATGTAAATTCAATTAATCCATTCCTGACACCCAGAAGTATTAAAACAAAAATTTTTTTTACATGAAATATAGATGTAGTACATAAACAATACAGTGGCACATGATGAATTACAATTAACAGAACAACACTTATCTTTATTGGCAATTCTCTTTGTGTATGGAAGACTGGAGAAGGAGACAGATTGGATGATTTATTGTTTGGAAGGGGAATCACCTTCCATCAACACCTCAGGTACCCATTGCTTTTCTGGGGTTACTTCTCTGTTTCTTACTGCTATTAATTGCTCATAATTTTGTGTTTCAAGTCAAATCTTACTCCAAATTAATATTATTCATCGTTCTTACCTGTCCATTTAATTTTGTTTACCACTACTTGTTTTAGCCACCTTTTATTGTGTGTGCAATTAGTGTATATTCCAATTACTTTTTTGCAAGTCCCAAAACTATCTTTTGCTAGCTAGTACCAACTACCTCATAGTTTTTTACTTTTTATTGTGCAATAAACTACTCAACTTATTTAATATTACAAATCAGATCTTACTCCTAAACCAATATTATATGTTAATGACTATCTGTCCATTTAACTTTGTTTACCATTACTTAATTTAGTTCCTTATATATTTTCTCCTTTATTTTAGCTTTATATAACTACCTTAGTTCATATATTCACAATTGTTAAAATAATCAAGGTGCTATTCTCAGGTGCTAAAGTGTAATAAGTTCACTATTTTGCCATTATATTCCAAAACTCATTTATTTGATTACCACTTTATTGTTCACCACAACTTATATTAATCCCTTTTATATTGTTTTCCCTAATTCTAACTTTAAAGAATTACCTTTAAAGTACTACCTACTATTATATTCCCAAGCTCCATTATTTGATCATCACTTTATTTGTTCACCACAAATTACTTTAGTCCCCTTTATATTGTCTCCTTTATTTTAGCTTTAAAAAACTACCTTAGCTCATTTTTTTACATTTGTTAAATAATTCAGGTGCTATTTTTTAGCTTAAGACTATTTACTTTGTTTTATACTTAATTCTAACTATAGATTCACTACAAATCTTAAGATTACAAGCATTGATCCTGATACCAACCTCTTATTTAATGACTTAAATGAATCAAACAGTAACTGTAATTACTACACAGCAGAACAATCAAAGGTACTCCTCAGTACCAACAACAACATAACTGTCTTTAACTAAAATATCAGATCTTTAAGCAAGCATTGCAATGACCTCATAACATTACTAAATTCCTTGCATGCCAAAATGTCCATCATTACACTAACTGAAACCTGGCTAAAGCCTGATACTACAGATGTCTATGCCATTCCTGGTTACACAGCCATACACAACTGTAGGCCAGATCAACAAGGGGGTGGCACAGCTATATACTACTCAGACCAACTAGAATGTATCACTAATACTTGCACAAGGGATGAACATGGGGAATATATAATAGCTTAATTCAAATCCAAATACCTACAAAAACCTCTCACACTGATAAACATCTACAGAGTTCCACAGCCAAACATTAGCCGATTTAGTCAAAACCTAAGAAGTATGATAACTGATGCACGCATGAACAAAGATCACTTACTACTCTCAGGTGACTTCAATATAAATCTCCTGCAAGACCAGGACCCACACGTTACTGAATTCACAAACACAATGAGTAACTGTATGTTGCTACCAACAATAACAAAAACTACAAGAGTTACGGAGACTAGTGTTTCCCTACTTGACCACATCTGGACCAACACCATATCCCCTTTAAAATCAGGCATAATTACAGATAATACCACAGACCACTACCCTACTTTCCTCATAACAACTCTTGGTAAATTACCCCAAGACACTACTAAAGTCACCTTCAGACTTCACAATGAGGCAGCCATTAATAACTTCACAACAGCAGTAACAAACATTAACTGGCACACTGAGCTAGAAATCTATACAGATATTGACGAATGTATTCTAAGTGAGGGAGCACTAGCGATTTGAAGAGTGTCACCATTGGCATTATTTTCCTTGTTTGAAAGTTCTCAATACCCACCCAGTCATTTTCCTGGCTGTCGTGATCTTTGTCTTGTTATGGTCTTTAAAAGGAAGGTCGGCTGACATAATTATTCCCAGGTCTTTTATGTATTCCATATGTTCTATTTGGTGAACTTCTTGAGTTTTGTATATAGTGCTCCTTTTGAGTTCTTCATTCTTTCCATACCTAAGCAGCTGGAACTTATCACCATTGAACGTCATGTTGTTTTCCACTGCCCACTGGAAAACCCTGTTTATGTCTTCCTGTACTTTTTCAGTGTCCTCTACCGTACTGACTTTCATGCTTATTTTAGTGTCATCTGTAAATGATGATACAAAAGTGTGCCAGGTGTTTTTGTCTATGTCTGCTATGAGGATGAGGAACAGCAGAGGTGCCAGGACAGTGCCTTGGGGCACTGAGCTTTTGACCTCACTGATGCTGGATCTTGCCCTGTTCACTACTACTTTTTGTGTTCTGTGTGTTAGGAAACCGAAAATCCATCTGCCTATCTTCCTCATAATGCCCATAGCCTTCATTTTGTGCACTATCACTCCATGATTGCATTTGTCAAACGCCTTTGCAAAATCTGTGTGAATCACATCTGTGTTTTGGTCATCTTCCAGTGCCTCCGTAATTCTGTCATAATGGTTCAGCAGCTATGACAGACATGATCGTCCTGCTCTAAAACCATGCTGATTCGGGTTATGTTGGTTGTGCTGGTCCATGAAATTTGTAACCTGCCATCTCATCACTCTTTCGAAGATTTTTATGATGTGAGAAGTAGGGCTACTGGTCTGTAATTTTTAGCTAGTGCTCTAAGACCTCCCTTATGCAAAGGAGCTATGTTTGCACTCTTTAAGGCCTCCGGTATTTCACCTAGATCTAAGCTCTTTCTCCAAAGAATACTGAGGGCTCGTGCTAGTGGTACTTTGCACTTCTTTATAAATAGAGCATTCCATGAACCTGGTCCAGGTGCTGAGTGAGTGGGTATGTTTTCCATTTTTTTTTCGAAATCTGTGGGATTTGTACTAATGTCAGTTAGTTGGTCTGTGTGGCCTTCTTCTGGAGTGAAAAATATTTCAGCATTTTCTACCTTGCTGTCATTTAGTGGGTTGCTGAACACTGACTCATACTGTTCTTTTAGGATTTCACTCATTTCCTGTTTGTCGCCAGTATACAAGTCTCCTCTCAGTAGTGGCCCAATTCTACAGGTAGTTCTTAGTTTGGATTTTGTGTAGGAATAGAAATATTTTGGGTTTCTTGCAATGTCCTTGTATTGGCCTTTTGCTCCCTTTGTACTTTTCTGTGTGGTATGACATCCTAAGTTTTTGCTCTAATTCAGTGATCTCTGGGCTAAGGTCTATCTTTCCTCTGTTGTAGCATATTTGTGTTTTTAAGCAGTTCAGTAACCCGTTTTTCTTTTTTCTGTACCATCTCCTGCGCTCTCTCTCTATCTGATCTTCCTCTGGATTTCCTCAAGGGTACATGTTTCATACGTATTTTGTATGCTTCTGTATTCAGCTTCTCTAGGCACTGGTGGGGATTTAGGGTGCTCATATCTGATTCCCAGGGTATGTCTGATAGCTCTTGGTTTATTTTTTTCCAATTAATTCTATGGTTGTTAAAATTAAACTTACCGAACATCCCGTCTCTAACTTTAGCGATGCAGTTTCCTACCACTGAGTTAATACTAGTTTGAGCCTCTATGATGTTATGATCAGAGTAATAATAATAACCCAACAATAGTAACCCAACAAAAAGCCACAGTAAGAATAATCACTAAATCTCATCCCTGGCAACACCCCCCCCCCCACTCTTCATAGATCTAAACTTACTTCCTGTCCAGAACATCCACACTTACTACTGTGCAATCTACATCTACAGGACCTTAAATTCCAATATTAACCTTGACCTAAAATGCTTTCTTGATAGTTGTGACAGGACCCACAGGCATAACACCAGACACAAACATCTCTACGACATTTCCTGTGTCCGACTAAACCTTTACAAAAATTCATTGTATGTAAAAGGGCCCCTAAAATCTGGAACACCCCTACCTGAAAACTCTAGAACTGCAGACACACTCATCACTTTCAAAACTACCGTTAGAAAACATCTTATCTCCCTGATGCACCCCATCAACTAACTACACTCACTTACACTCACTCACCCATTTGACTATAAGCACAGAAATACGAATCTTAATCTTAAAATAATGATTCCTAACTAGTCATAAGTTTGCCTATGTTACTCCAATATAGAAACTATGTATTATGCCAAAACAAAAGCATTCACATTGCTAAACTCACAAACTAGTATTTAGTCACTTAGTATTTAGTCAGCTTACTCCACAATTTGAAATAATTTAGGGTTAAGAATTAATCTAAGTTTGCTCAAAATGAATAGCCATGCTAGGTGTCCTAGTGGCCACCTCTGTAATTAGTATTTTATTACATGTAAACCACACAATGACCAAAATCTGTAAACCCCACATTGTAATCCTTATAGAGAATAAACTTGATTGATTGATTCCAGACAAAAATATTCACAAAAAAAAATCATTTTTTTTTAATTGCAGTGGACCCCCGCCTTACGAACGCATCACGTTACATTAATACCCTTTCAGGGTCCGTCCCGTAGATCTACGGCTTTACGTTCAGGGTCCAAACCGTAGATCTACGCCATGAGCTCAGCCCACTCTGATAAACTGTGAGTGGTACATTTGGGCCTGGATATGAGAGAATACATCTATGTGGTATGTGTGCACCACATAAAACAGATCCTGCAGCACACTGTGTATAATGAGAGAAAAAAAATGAAATCATGATTTTTCGATTAAAACAGCAACTTTGCAGTGTTTTTTCGTATGTTTTTTATAGTTTTTATTTGCGATTTCTTGGTCTCATTTGATAGAATGGAAGACATATTACAGAAATAGAGATGATTTTGATTTTGGGTTTTTAGCACTGGAAATGGCTTGAAACTGAGCTCAAAGTAGCAGAAATGTTAAATTTTTGCCGATATTCAAGAGTAAACAAACGACCTCACACATCTAATACACGTCAGCTGGTGGATCTAATATACATTCACAAATATGGTGATGATATTTATACAATTATTACAATATTGCATAACAGTAAATCTTCTATTTTTTGGTGTGAATAAAAATTCATTATGTGAATAAAAAATCAAAATGGAATTTATTTGTAAAGCCTCAAAAACATAACTAATGAACAGAGGAAAATGTTAGTTTAGTGCCAGGAATGCCTACATTGTCATTCTGGACCCTATTTTGAAATTGGAATATTTTGAACTTTGTGTTAAATTGGCCAAATTAACAATTTCCGATCACTTTATTTTGTAGTTGAAACAGTTGACTTGGCGATTTCTTGTGGTCAATCGATAGAATAGAAGTAATACTAGTGAAATAGCTAAGAATTTGGTTGATTGGAATAATGTAATTGGCCTAAAATGGGAGTCAAATTCGGCAAAATCGCCGATTCGTAAATATCGCTGAGACATCAAAATTCGCGAGAGCACAATTTCGTCAATTTTCCACCAAATTTCGTACTTTTTGTTTTATTACCTTCACAAAAAGATTCTCTACGATTTCATAAGAAAAAATAAATTTTTTTTTTGAAAATTCTTGGACACTGGTGCGTGACTCCAGATTTGGGCCTTGGACCCTGAAAGGGTTAAATCCACCATACGAAGCATTTGAGCGCAAAAATTTTGCCTCGCCTCATGATAAAAAACTCGCCTTACATGATTCGTCCGGGACGCATCCCACATGTGGCCTCAGCTGCCCCGCAGATGCTAGTGTTTACAAGCCAGCCAGTGCGGTCGCATTTAAGCATACATTTGGTACATTTCATATTATCACAGTGTTTTTAGTGCTTGCAACTGCAAAATAAGTCACAATGAATCCCAAGAAAGCTTCTAGTGCCATCCCTGTGGTAAAAAGGGTGAAAATTACTATGGATATGAAGAAAGAGATAATTGCTAAGTACGAAAGTGGAGTGTGTCTCGGAGCTGGCCAGGTTGTATACCGAACCCCAATCAACCATCGCTACTATCTTAGCCAACAAAACGACACTCAAGGAAGCTGTTGTTGCAAAAGGTGCAAGTTTGTTTTTGAAATAGAGATTGCAAGTGATAGAAGATTTTGAGAGACTGTTATTGGTGTGGATAAACGAAAAACAGATAACAGGAGATAACATCTCTCAAGCAATCATATGTGAAAAGGCTAGGAAGTTGCATGACGATTTAATTAGAGAAATGCCTGCAACTAGTGATGTGAATGAATTTAAGGCCAGCAAAGATTGGTTTGATAGATTTAACAATCATAGTGGCATACATAGTGTGATAAGGCATGGTGAGGCTGCCAGTTTGGACCACAAAGCGGCTGAAAAATGTGTGAAGGAATTCAAGGAATACATAGACAGTGAAGAACTGAAACCTGAACAAGTGTTAATTGTGATGAAACAGGCCTGTTTTGGAAGAAAATGCCAAGCAGGACCTACATTACTCAGGAGAAAAAGGCACTCCCAGGACATAAGCCTATGAAAGACAGGCTTACTCTTTTGATGTGTGCTAATGCTAGTGGTGATTGCAAAGTGAAGCCTTTATTGGTGTATCACTCTGAAACTCCCATAGCGTTCAGGCAAAACAATGTCCTCAAGGCTAATTTGTGTTTGCTGTGGAGGGCTAACAGTAAGGCATGGGTCACTAGGGACTTTTTCTATGACTGGTTACACCATGCATTTGCCCCTACTGTGAAAAATTACCTCCTTGAAAAGAAATTGGACATTAAGTGCCTCCTGGTGTTAGACAATGTTCCTGGTCATCCTTCAGACTTGGCAGAGTGACTTTCTGGGGACATGAGCTTCATTAAGGTGAAGTTTTTGCCTCCTAATACCACTCCTCTCCTGCAGCCTGTGGACCAGCAGGTCATTTCAAACTTCAAAAAGCTCTTCACAAAAGCTATGTTTCAAAAGTGCTTTAAAGTGACCTCAGACACTCGATTGACTAAGAGAGTTTTAGGAAAGATTGCTTTACTATCCTCAGTTGTATAAACCTTATAGGTAAGGCTTGGGAGGGAGTAACTAAAAGGACCTTGAACTCTGCTTGGAAGAAACTGTGGCCACAATATGTAGAAGAAAGGGATTTTGAAGAGTTTGAGGCTAACCCTGAGAAGCCTATGCCAGTTGTGGAATCAATTGTGGCATTGGGGAAGTCCTTAGGGTTGGAGGTTAGTGGGGAGGATGTGGAAAAATTGGTGGAGGAGGACAGTGAAGAACTAACCACTGATGAGCTGCATGATCATCTTCAACAGCAAGATCCAGACCTGAGGAAACTGCTTCAGAGAAGGGGAGAGAGAAATTGAAGAAGTTGTCTACTTCAAAGTTTATGGAAATGTGTGCAATGTGGCTTAAAGTGCAAACCTTTATGAATGTAAATCACCCTAACACAGCTATTGCAAGCCGTGCTGGTGACTATTACAGTGACAATGTTGTGAACCACTTTAGACAAATCTTAAAGGAACGAGAGGTACAGACCTCTATGGACAGATTTGTTGCGCAACATCCATACTTATTACTGCACCCACTACATACATAGAGCATTTAACTTTGATATAAACCCTCCCCTCAAACGTCTCCTTACCAACCTCAACAGAACACATGACCATAACACAAGGCACAGATCACTCTTTGATGTTCCTGGTGTCCATCTCACGCTATGCAAAAACTCAATGCACTTTATATAAAAGGCCCTAAAATCTGGAATTCGTTACCTGTGAATATAAAAGAAACACTACCCATTTATAAATTCAAGTCTCTTCTCAAAAATCACTTACTCACCCACAACTAAATAAATACTGAATAATTGTATCTCATAAATTGTATCTCATAAATGTTTCTCATTATTTTATCGCATAAATGTCTAACCTGTGACCCAATCAAGCTTTTTTTTTTTTTTTTTTTTTTGTCTTTTTAATGTTACCTAACAGAATACTCCATTCTATTGATTGCACAGCAACACAATAAATGACCATATGACTTGTCTTTGTAATACTCATTTGTGCTAAATTGTTATTTGTTTACAATAATGTTTTTACCACTGAATATATCATTGCTTAGTTAATCTTAAGTTAATTTTAAGCCTGCCCATAATGCTCTGCATACAAGGGGCTTTGGTATGTTACACTGTAAGAACTGTATTCCTTTGTACTTCACTGTATCATGTTCAAATTAATAAATAAATAAATAAATAAATAAATAAAAGAAGAAGGGAAGTAACCCTGGAAAAGGACTTGCTACCTCAAGTGCTAATGGAAGGGGATTCCCCTTCTAAACAATAACTTCCACACTCTCCCCTCCTCCCATCCCATCAATCATCACCAGTTCTTCAATAAAGGTAAGTGTCATGTATTCTATTCTTAGTAGAGTAGTAATTGTGCATGTCTTCTTCAGTTTGTGTGTATTAAAATTAATATTTCATGTGGTAAAATTTTTTTTTTTTCATACTTTGGGGTGTCAGGAACGGATTAATTTGATTTCCATTATTTCTTATGGGGAAAATTAATTCGGCTAACGATAATTTCGGCTTACAATGAGCTCTCTGGAACGGATTAATATCGTAAAGCGGGGGTCCACTGTATATAAGTATTACATACCTTTATTGAAGACTAATGCTGGAAGAAAGAGTGTTTGCTGGAGGAAAGAGTGTTTGGAAGTGGAATCCCCCTCCATGAGGACTTCAGGTACCAAGTCCTTATCTGCAGTTACTTCCCTTCTTTGTTTTTTAATGTCACTAGGACCAGCTTGAGAGTCACTGGACCCCTGTCACACAACAAATCTATCCATAGAGGTATGTTTCTGGCATCTCTTTAGATTTTCCTGAAGTGGGACAGGGTTTTGTCACTGAACATGTTGCAGATATGGCCTGTTTCTGCTTGATCATGGTGGTATTTCTCCACAAAAGCTTGCACCCTAGACCACATAGCACACATCTCTTTAATCTCTGAAGAAGGCACCTCCTTCACTCTTCCTCCTCCTCTGAAGCAAGTTTCTCAGCTGCAGTCTCTTGCTGTTTGAGTTGAAGCTCTTGCAGCTCTTCAATGGTTAGCTCTTCCCTGTGGTCTTCCAACAACTCTTCCACATCCTCGCCACTCACCTCCATCCCCAGGGACTTCCCCAGTGCCAGAATAGAGTCCACTTCAAAATCCTTCTCTTGAACACAACCTGGCCACAATTTTCTCCAAGCAGAGTTCAAATTCCTGGAAGTCACTCCCTCCCAAACTTACCTATAAGGCTTATGCAGTGGAGGATAGTGAAGTGATTCCTCCAGAACTCTCTTAGGGTCAACTGAGTATCCGAGGTCATTTCAAAGCACTTTTGAAACATTACTTTTGTGTAGAGTTTTTTTGAAGTTAGAAATGACCTGCTTGTTCATGGCTGGAGGAAAGGAGTGGTGTTAGGAGGCAGGACCTTTACTTTTATAAAACTGAAGTCCCTAACCACTTGGTCTTCCAAGTCTGGAGGATGTGCAGGAGCATTGTCTAGTACCAGGAAGCACCTAAGTGGCAGTTTCTTTTCCAGGAGGTATTTTTTCACACTTGGGCCAAACACATCATTAACCCACTCTTTGAAAATTTGCCTCGTGACCCATGCCTTATAATTAGCTTTCCACATCACACACAATCTATTCTTGATGACATTGCTTTTCTTGAACACTCTGGGATTTTCTGAGTGATACACCAGTAAAGACTTTACTTTAAAATCCCCACTAGCATTACCACACAACAAGAGAGTAAGGCTGTCTTTCATAAGCATGTGTCCTGCTTGATGTATGTCTTGTTTGGCATTTTCTTCCAAAACAGGCTTGTTTCGTCACAATTGAACACTTGGTGGGGTTCAAATCCTTCAGCCTTTATGTTCCCTGGAATTCCTGCACATACTTTTCAGCTGCAAATTTATCAGAACTGGCAGCCTCCCCATGCCTTACAACACTGTGTATGCTGCTACGCTTCTTAAATCTCTCAAACCAGCCTTTGCTGGCCCTAAATTCACTACCAGCAGCACTTGTTCCAGGAGTTTTCTGTAGAAGATCCTCATGTAACTGCTTTGCTTTCTCACAAATATTAGACACCACACCACTGTCTCCCACTAATTCGTTTTCCTTAATCCATCTCTTCCATTATTGGTGACCTTTGTTTCATTAGAAAAATTACTCCTTTCGCAACATTAGCATCCTTGATTTGTTCTTTCTTTGCCAGGATGGATGTAATGGTAGATTTGTTTTTTCCATACATCCTGGCAAGTTCCAGCACTCGCATACCACTCTCATATTTTTAAATCACTTCATGCTTAAATTCCATGGTGTTTCTCACTATCTTTACCACAGGAACTTTCTTTGGAGCTATGGTTACTTATTTCACAGGTGCAGTCCAAAAACAAACAAACACCAAAAACAATGGAAAACAAGCGAAATGTTTGTATGTATAAGCTGAAGCTTCCTCACCCACCGAGAGACACAGCCAAACTGACGCACAAGCAGCCCCAGCCAGCAGACGGACGCATCCCAAATGGCCAATCACTGAAATAATGACCAATCATCAGAAGCCAAAAAACCGGCTGATCACCGAGTTGCCTGATAACAGGAATGGCTGATAACCAAGGGTCCACTGCATTATTATTATACATAATACAGTGGACCCTCGACCAATGATATTAACCCTTTGACTGTCGTAACCCCCATTCCTGAGGTGTCTCCTGGTGTCGCAAAATTTAAAAAAAAAAATTATTTTTTCTTATGAAATGATAGAGAATCTTTTCCCGATTGTAATGACACCAAAAAAACGAAATTTGATGGAAAACTGATGGAATTATGCTCTCGCGAAGTTAGCGACCTCGGCGCTGTTTACAAATCGGCGATTTTGCCCACTTTGAGCCCTATTTTCGGCTAATTCCGTTGTTCCAGTCACCCAAACTCATAGCTATTTCTTTAGAACTTTTCCCTTTTTTCTATCGATTGAGTACAAGAAACTGCCCATTTACCGATTTCAACTACCTAATAATGTGGTCAGAAATTTGCAATTTTGGGCCCAATTTCACAAAAACTAAAAAATATGACAATTTCAAAATAAGGTCCAGAATGAACAGTGCAGACATTCCTGGCTCTAAAATAACATTTTCTTTGTTCATCAGTCATGTCTCCAGGCCCCTCTGATATTACTCTTGCTTTCTATTTTGAATTTTTATTCAAACAAAAAATAGAAGACTTACTATTATGCAGACTACTGCAGTACTGTAATAATTGTATAAATAACATCAACCTATTCATGACTGCATATTAGAATAGCTAGTTGGATATTTATTAGACAATGGCATCATTTGTTTACTTTTGAACATTGGCAAAAATCAAACATTTCCTCTACTTTGAGCTCCATTTCTAGGTACTTTTTATAGTAAAATGAGACCAAGAAAACGAGAATACAACCATAAATACTATACGAAAATAGACCACAAAGACTGCATTTTAATTAAAAAAATGGTCCGAGTTTTTTTTTTATCAATATGCACTGCGTGCTCCAGGATTTTTTTTATATGGTGCACACTGACCACACAGACCCATTCTCTCACATGTGGGCCTACCAGCTTTCTCTTGCTTGATTTGAAGTCGCTAGAATTTATGAGTATATATACGTCAAACACGGTACCTCGTAAGAAGTATATATACGGCCGCAACAGTAAAAGGGTTAATCAGTTCCTGAGAGCTCATCATTAATCAAAATTATCGTTAGTCGAGTTAATTTTCCCCATAAGAAATAATGGAAATCAAATTAATCCGTGCAAGACAACCAAAAGTATTGAAAAAAAAAAAATTTACCACATGAAATATTAATTTTAATACACACAAACTGAAGAAGACATGTACAATTACATGACACTTACCTTTATTGAAGATCTGGTGATGATTGATGGGATGGGAGGAGGGGAGAGTGTGGATGGTGTTAGTGTTTAGAAGGGGGAATCCCTTTCCATTAGGACTTGAGGTGTCAAGTCCTTTTCTGGGGTTACTTCCCTTCTTCTTTTAATGCCACTAGGACCAGCTTGAGAGTCACTGGACCTCTGTCGCACAATATATCTGTCCATATAGGCCTGTACCTCCCGTTCCTTTATGACATTCCTAAAGTGTTTCACAACATTGTCAGTGTCACAATTAAACACTTGTTCATGTTTCAATTCTTCACTGTCTACGTATTCCTTGAATTCCTGCACATATTTTTCAGCTGCTTTTTGGTCCAAACTGGCAGCCTCACCATGCCTTATCACACTATGTATGCCACTATGATTCTTAAATCTTTCAAACCAACCTTTGCTGGCCTTAACCCTTTGACTGTCGCGGCCTTATATATACGTCTTACGAGGTACCGTGTTTGACGTATATATACTCATAAATTCTAGCGGCTTCAAATCAAGCAGGAGAAAACTGGTAGGCCTACATGCCAGAGAATGGGTCTGTGTGGTCAGTGTGCACCATATAAAAAAAATCCTGCAGCACGCAGTGCATAGTGAGAAAAAAAAAACTCAGACCGTTTTTTTTTAAATTAAAATGCCGACTTTGTGGTCTATTTTCGTATTGTATTTATGGTTGTATTCTCGTTTACTTGGTCTCATTTGATAGAATGGGAAACATATTATAGAAATAGAGGTGATTTTGATTGATTTTACTATAAAAAGAACCTAGAAATGGAGCTCAAAGTAGGGGAAATGTTTGATTTTTGCCAATGTTCAAAAGTAAACAAATGATGCCATTGTCCAATAAATGTCCAACTAGCCATTCTAATATGCAGTCATGAATGGGTTTATGTTATTTATACAATTATTACAGTATTGCAGTAGTCTGCATAATAGTAAGTCTTCTATTTATTGTTTGTATAAAAATTCAAAATAGAAAGCAAGAGTAATATCAGAGGAGCCTGGAGACGTGACTGATGAACAAAGAAAATGTTATTTTAGAGCCAGGAATGTCTGCATTGTTCATTCTGGACCTTATTTTGAAATTGTCATATTTTTTAGTTTTCGTGAAATTGGCCAAATTGCAAATTTCTGACCACATTATTAGGTAGTTGAAATCGGTAAATGGGCAGTTTCTTGTACTCAAATCGATAGAAAAAATGGAGTCTAAAGAAATAGCTATGAGTTTGGGCGACTGGAACAATGGAATTAGCCGAAAATAGGGCTCAAAGTGGACGAAATCGCCGATTTGTAAACAGCGCCGAGGTCGCTAACTTCGCGAGAGCATAATTCCATCAGTTTTCCATTAAATTTCGTTTTTTTGGTGTCATTACAATCGGGAAAAGATTCTCTATCATTTCATAAAAGAAAAAATAATTGTTTTTTTTTTTTAAATTTTGCGACACCAGGAGACACCTCAGGATTGGGGGTTGCGACAGTCAAAGGGTTAAATTCACTCACATCACCACTAGTTGCAGACATTTTTCTAATTAAATCCTCATGCAACTGAGAGATGCTATCTCCAGCTATCTGTTTTTCATTAATCCACACCAGTAACAGTCTTTCAACATTTTCTAACACTTGCGATTGCTGTTTTGTAATCACAGTTGCACCTTTTGCAAGAACAGCTTCCTTGATTGCCGTTTTCCTGCTCACTATAGTAGAAATGGTTGATTGGGATTTACTATACAACTTGGCCAGGTACGACACAAGCACTCCACTTTCATACTTTGCAATTATCTCTTTCTTCATTTCAGTAGTCATTAGCACCCTTGGTTTCGAAGGGTTGGCACTAGAAGCTTTCTTTGGGCCCATGGTGACTTATTTTGCAGAAACAAGCACCAGAAACAGTGATAATGTGGATAATATGGAATGTACCGAATGTATCCTTAGATGAGCGCACACTGGCTGGCTTGTAAACACTGGCACACACGGGGCAGTTCAGGCCACATGTGGACACGTCTCGTATGAATCATATCACGTACTGGGTTTTGTAACTGGAACCGAGGCAAATTTTTTGCGATATAACGCTTCGGATACTGGATTTATCGGTTACCGATGGCTTCGCGAACCTGGGGACCACTGTACTGTACTTTGATGATAACCAGCAAATTCACTCTCAACATAGACAAAACTTACTTCATGCTGTTTGGAAACTGAGACTTAAATATCCAACTTAATAATGTATATCGATAAATGGTTCCCCTATTACAAGACACTCTGAGGGTAAATTTCTAGGCCTTCACCTTGACTGAAATCTTATACATATTTCATTCCCACATCCAGCATATATCCAAGAAAATTTCCAAATCAGTAGGCATCCTTTCCAAGATACGGTACTATATTCCCCAAATGACACTCCTTACCCTATACCACTCTTTAACCCTTTCAGGGTCCGTCCCGTAGATCTACGGCTTTACGTTCAGGGTCCAAACCGTAGATCTACGCCATGAGCTCAGCTCACTCTGATAAACTGTGAGTGGTACATTTGGGCCTAGATATGAGAGAATACATCTATGTGGTATGTGTGCACCACATAAAACAGATCCTGCAGCACACTGTGTATAATGAGAGAAAAAAAATGAAATCATGATTTTTCGATTAAAACAGCAACTTTGCAGTGTTTTTTCGTATGTTTTTTATAGTTGTATTTGCGATTTCTTGGTCTCATTTGATAGAATGGAAGACATATTACAGAAATAGAGATGATTTTGATTGGTTTTAGCATTGGAAATGGCTTGAAACTGAGCTCAAAGTAGTGGAAATGTTAAATTTTTGCCTTTATTCAAGAGTAAACAAGCGACCTCACACATCTAATACACGTCAGCTGGTGGGTCTAATAAACATTCACAAATATGGTGATGATATTTATACAATTATTACAGTATTGCATAACAGTAAATCTTCTATTTTTTGTGAATAAAAATTCATTATGTGAATAAAAAATCAAAATGGAATTTATTTGTAAAGCCTCAAAACATAACTAATGAACAGAGGAAATGTTAGTTTAGTGCCAGGAATGCCTACATTGTTCATTCTGGACCCTATTTTGAAATTGGAATATTTTGAACTTTGTGTTAAATTGGCCAAATTAACAATTTCCGATCACTTTATTTTGTAGTTGAAACAGTTGACTTGGCGATTTCTTGTGCTCAATCGATAGAATAGAAGTAATACTAGTGAAATAGCTAAGAATTTGGTTGATTGGAATAATGTAATTGGCCTAAAATGGGAGTCAAAGTCGGCAAAATCGCCGATTCGTAAATATCGCTGACACATCAAAATTCGCGAGAGCATAATTTCATCAATTTTCCACCAAATTTCGTACTTTTTGTTTTATTACCTTCACAAAAAGATTCTCTACGATTTCATAAGAAAAAATAACAAATTTTTTTTTTGAAAATTCTTGGACACTGGTGCGTGACTCCAGATTTGGGCCTTGGACCCTGAAAGGGTTAATATATCCCTACCTCACCTATGGTATTTGTGTCTGGGGATCAGCCACAGCCAACCACCTTAAACCTTAGATAACCCAACAGAAAGCTGCTGTCCAGATGATTACCAACTCCTGCACTAGACAGCACACCCCACCACTTTTAAAAAACCTGAACCTACTAAATGTATGAGGCATACACTCATATTATTGTGCCTACTGTATATACAGAACATTTGACTCCAATATATACCCTCTGTGCAAACTTCTTGACAGCTTCAACAGAAGGCACAGTCACAATACAAGTCACAAGGCACTCTTCGACAACCCTCGTGTCAGTCTCACACTATGCAAAAAAGCAATGCACAGAAAGGGCCCGAAGATCTGGAATTCACTACCTGAACAGTTCAAGGATCCCCTGACTACATACAGATTTAGGGCTATGCTTAAAAATCATCTCATCTTTCAGTTCTAACCAAACCAACCAAAACAACTTCTAATCAGTTTGAAGCAACTCTCTCGAACATTATATATGGCCTTTAGTCTATTAACCCCTTGACCGTCGCAACCCCCAATCCTGAGGTGTCTCCTGGTGTTGCAAAATTTAAAAAAAAAAAAAATTATTTTTTCTTATGAAATGATAGAGAATCTTTTCCCGATTGTAATGACACCAAAAATACGAAATTTGATGGAAAACTGACGGAATTATGCTCTGGCGAAGTTAGTGACCTCGGCGCTGTTTACAAATCGGCGATTTCGCCCACTTTGAACCCTATTTTCGGCTAATTCCGTTGTTCCAGTCACCCAAACTCATAGCTATTTCTTTAGAACTCCATTTTTTTTATTGATTGAGTACAAGAAACTACCCATTTACCGATTTCAACTACCTAATAATGTGGTCAGAAATTTGCAATTTGGCCAATTTCACGAAAACTAAAAAATATGACAATTTCAAAATAAGGTCCAGAATGAACAATGCAGACATTACTGGCTCTAAAATAACATTTTCTTTGTTCATCAGTCATGTCTCCAGGCCCCTCTGATATTACTCTTGCTTTCTATTTTGAATTTTTATTCAAACAAAAAATAGAAGACTTACTATTATACAGACTACTGCAGTACTGTAATAATTGTATAAATAACATCAACCCATTCATGACTGCATATTAGAATGGCTAGTTGGACATTTATTGGACAATGGCATCATTTGTTTACTTTTGAACATTGGCAAAAATCAAACATTTCCCCTACTTTGAACTCCATTTCTAGGTTCTTTTTATAGTAAAATCAATCAAAATCACCTATATTTCTATAATATGTTTTCCATTCTATCAAATGAGACCAAGAAAACGAGAATAAAACCATAAATACTATACGAAAATAGACCACAAATTCAGCATTTTAATTAAAAAAGACGGTCGGAGTTTTTTTTTTCTCATTATGCACTGCGTGTTCCAGGATTTTTTTTATATGGTGCACACTGACCACACAGACCCATTCTCTCACATGTGGACCTACCAGCTTTCTCCTGCTTGATTTGAAGCCGCTAGAATTTGAGTATATATACGTCAAACACGGTACCTCGTAAGACATATATATACGACCGCGACAGTCAAAGGGTTAAAACATCTGCCAATCCATAAAATATTACTGTTTGAACCATTAATTGTAATGTTTTTATTCTTCTAAACCTCCACCCTGACTACCTCACATCAGTATTAAGATAAAATAAGGATTTATTAAAAAGTTAACCATTCTTATCTTATCTAGACCTAAGTAGTTATTATGTACTAGGATTAGTTTGCCCAAAATGCCCCAGCATGATAGTGGCTTTGTTTGTACTTAACAAATCAAAATTGTAATTACGCATTGTATACCTAGAATATGCTTGGAGAGGGTTTCAGGGGTCAATGCCTCTGCAGCCCAGTCTGTGACCAGGCCTCATGGTGGATCAGGGCCTGATCAACCAGGCTGTTACTGTTGGTTGCACGTAAACCAATGTACGAACCACAGTCAGGCTGATCAGATATTGATTTTAGGTGCCTGCCAAAGCATTCTTGAA
The DNA here is from genome assembly GCF_026875155.1 of Cherax quadricarinatus. NCBI lineage: Eukaryota > Metazoa > Arthropoda > Malacostraca > Decapoda > Parastacidae > Cherax > Cherax quadricarinatus. Next base: position 7,053,994 of record NC_069492.1, on the reverse strand, counting down.
GACAGCCAGGGGTCTATTGGTAATCCCCCTTCAGTGGACCCCCGGTTCACGATATTATTTCATTCCAGAAGTATGTTCAGGTGCCAGTACTGCCCAAAATTTTTTCCCATAAAAAAATATTGTGAATTAGATTAGTCCATTTCAGACCCCCAAACATACACATACAAACGCACTTACATAAATACATTTACATAATTGGTCGTATTGGGAGCTGATCGTAAACCGGGGGTCCACTGATGTATGCTGGGAGGCAGTTGAACAGTCTTGGATCCTTGACACTCATTGTGTTGTCTCTTAAAATGTTAGTGGTGTCCCTGCTTTTCATTGGGAAATACTGCATCTCCTGCCAAGTCATTTGCTTTCATAAGGATTGATTTTCGTGTGCAAATTTCATACAGGTCGGCTATCACTAATCCGGCAATCAGTAATCTGGCTCCATCAGTAATCCAGTACTAATATTGGCTAACATAATTTCAAATTTCCGGGGTCGTTACACCAACATACCACTACTGTTTGGTAGCGCTACTTGCTGCATAAGTCATTCCAATTTCTTTTTCCCCATTTATTATTATAACCTGCTCACTGATAGGTCTAGCCGTGGTTCCAATGTGCAAAGCACCTACACAGTACATTGTCCATAAAAGATAAGGTGGCTTTGAAGCCACTGTCAGTTGCCATGAGCTCACTTACTCGGGTTGTTGCCCGCTGGCCCAGGGAGCCACCACAGCCTAGTTGATCTAGCACCTGGCGGAGATAAGTGTCCCATTTTCCTCTTGAAAATTTGTACCTTTACACCAGCAACATTTCTTATATCTGCTGGAAGGAGGATGAAGTGTCTTGGGCTACGGATAAGCTGTGACCGATAAATTTGTTCCTGCATATGAGAGAAGCTAAACAATATTGTATTTATTATTATTATTATTATTATTATTATTATTATTATTATTATTATTATTATTATTATTATTGTTATTGTTATTTTTATAATACGTACCAACATGTGTTTGTTTGCATTCCTCCATGTCTCTGTCCTCTCTGTCGTTTACTCATTCTCTCTCTCGTTTATTTGTTTTATCTCATTTACTCACCTCTCACCCTACATTAAGACTAGAAATATTTAAAGGTAAGGAATGAGTGAACTGTATATGCATTTTATTGCTCTGGGATGCATTAAATGTCAAGTGATTGGGGTGTTGTGGCCTGGCTGGATACCATACATACCACACTTGATTTCTTACAATAAATACTACTCATCTCACCCTACATTAAGACTACAAATATTTTAAGGTAAGTAATGAGTGTACTATATGTATTTTACTTTTTATTGTTTAATTCCTAGTTCTATTGCTAACTTAATATAAGTTAGTGTAAACTTGTTATCTAGCATTTATATGCATATATAAATGGAGGAAAAGGGTGTTCCACTTTATGGCGATTTCAGCTATACGGCGGTAGCCTGGAACCTAATCTGCCATGTAAGTGGGACCCTACTGTATGTACTCTATATACAATGCAGTCATTGTAGATTGCATTATAATTCTTGTAGTGCCTGAAATTTCTCAAAACAAGGTATTCATCACAGTGCTGTCTTCAAGATTTACACATGTATCTTGTATATGTGTGTCATGGAGGACATAGACAGAGTTTTAGTTGTTTGTTGCTTAGACATTAACCTCATCAAATGTAAATATCATCTATGTACAGAACTGAATTTGTGCTACTTAAAATATCATATAACACATTGTCTTAATACATAGTGAAGTGTTAGATGAACAGTATTGTCCACAGCTGATAATGAGGACTACCACTGTCCAAGAAACAGTGGATATGACACTACACAGATAATGGAGCTGACACTATGAAGTAGATAATGGGACTGATGCTGCTTAGCAGATAATGGGGCTGATACTATATACAGGTGATAATAGTGCTGCCACTGTACACAGGTGATAATGATGCTGTCACCGTACACAGTTGATAATGGTGCTACCACTGTACACAGGTGATAATGATGCTGTCATAGTACACAGGTGATAATGATGCTGTCACTGTTGACAGGTTGAGGATCTCCTTAGGATGAGCGAGAGAGTCAAGAGGCTGGTGGAGGCTGGCCGAGTGTTTGCTGTCCAGCAAGGCCAAGATGACCTCCGCTACTCCAGGATAACTTTACAAGATGGTCAACTGTATCTCCACACTCTTCTCCGCCAGCCTCCACCCTCCCATGCCCACACCCTCAAGGTGACTATTACACTTGTCACTTTTACAATACCTCCACACTCTACAGCCTCCACCTACCCATGCCCACACCCTCAAGGTGACTATTATACTTACCACTCTTACTGTACCTTCACACTGCAGCCTCCACCTACCTATGCCCACACCTGCAAGGTGACTATTATACTTACCACTCTTACTGTACCTTCACACTCTGTATCCTCCAATCACCCATGCCCAAAGTCTCAAGGTTAAACAGTTTTGGGCCCAACTCTTACTGTACCTTCACACTCATGCACCAGCCCCTGCTTACTTGTGACTACACCCTCCACTCACTCTTTTGTCTTGTGAGTACCCACACTCACAACTTTCACACACTCCTGCACCAGCCCAACTCTCCCACACCCAAACTCTCCACACTCCTGCAACATTCCCTGTCCACCCGTGCCACACCCTCCACACACTGGTAATGTACCTCCATACACTCATGTACCAGCCCCTACCCATCTTTGTGCACACAGTTCACACATTCTGTCTCCTGCCTACCTGCACCTCTCTCCCCTCACTCTTGTACCAGCCCCTCATACAACCATATCCACTCCTGCACCCCTCTCCTTCGAGACTGTTCTTCTTCCTACCCTCGATGTGCAACCTTCACTCTGGCTCCGTTATGTGGATGACATCTTTGCTCTGTGGCCTCATGACTCCAGTCTCTTCCAACCTTTTCTTGAAGCTCTTAACAATCTTGCCCCTTCCATTAAGTTTAAAGCTGAATGGGAATCTAATTCCTTACTTCCTTTCCTTGATGTCCATGTCCACCGCTCAGATACAGGTTTTTCCTTTTCCGTTTACCGTAAACCTATGCACAGTGGCATGTACATTCACTACTTTTCCTATCATGCTTCCCCTGTCAAGAAAAGTGTTCTTATCTCCCTCTTTCTCCGTGCCCTCCGCATCTGTGATCCTCAGTTCCTTCCAGCAGAAATTTCCACTCTTTATAATTCGTTCTCCCGTCTTGGCTACCCTTCCCATTTCATAGACTCTGCCCTCTCACGTGCTAAACGCAATTTCTTCTTTTCCCAAACTCTCTACTCATGGGAACTCTTCTATCCTCTGCCTTCCCTACATTTCCGGTCTTTCTAATCTCAACAATTCTCTCCGTCCCTTAGACATCAAGCTTACCTTCCGCCAGACTAACACTCTTCGCACTAATCTCGTTCATACCTCTCCTCCCTCTACAGATGTTCCTGGTGTCTACTCTATTTCTTGCTCCTCCTGTCCTCTTCAATACTTTGGAGAAACTGGTCGATCTCTTTCTGACAGACTTAGGGAGCACAAAAATAGTGTTAGGCTTGCCGACACTAACAATGCTCTTTTCTGTCACGTCAGAGATCATAGCCATCCTATTGACTGGTCTTCTGCTAAAACTGTCTTCCCTACTTCCAACTCGAACAGTCGCCGTTTAGTTGAATCCTCTCTTATACACAACTTTCCTTGTATGAACCTTAGCCCTGGCTTCGTCTCTGTAGATGCCTTCCTCTCCCACTACATTGTAAAATGCTCCAAACTTCAGAACACCCGTGACTTAACCTGAATCCTCATTTTTTCTTCTTCTTCTTCTTTTTCTTCTTCCTCTTCCCCTTTCCTCTCTCCTTTTCTCCTCTGGGTTGTCTTTCTCTCTCCTGTCTCGTGTTTCTGTTCCTTCTTTATTTTATTTCACCACTTCCCCTTTCACGCACCTCGGTGCGCTTGCTCTCCCTCTGTGGGTTTCTAGCTCTCTTGCAGTGCTCCCCTTCCTTTGTATTTGACTGGCTCGTCTTCCTTATTTCCCACTTCTACCACTACCACTACCTCTTCTTCTTCTACTACATCTACTGATGAAATTAGACACATGTGCGGCGTCTGGTTGTCTTTGTTGTGGGGCGTTTCGCCATCCAGTGGCTGGCTGGATGGTGAAACGTCTACGGTGGGGATGCCCGGGTGTTGTGCATGTGTCATTTCATCCTGTCGGTATTATATACAATTCTTGTTCTACTACTACTACTACTACCACCACTACTACTTCCTCCACCTCTTCCTGCCTATATATAGCCGTCCTGCTCCTCCTCTGTTAGTGTGACTTTGTCAATGGTCCAAGTCGGACCGAAACGTCGTCGTAAGCTTCTGTCTTTTATGTGCGGGTTATTTGTGTATCGTTCCAGTCACGGTATTGTGCCTTTTTGTTATTTATCCAAAGAGTTTTTTATGCATTAACCCTCTTCCTTCCATACCCATACTTTGCAAACACTTCTACATGAACCATCTTCTACACCTACACCTTCCAAACAATTCTACATGAGCCATCTTTGTCACACACCAACAAACACTTCTACATGAACCATCTTCCTCATACACTCAAGAAATCCCTGTCAGTCAACATATATTACCACATAATACATTGTACAAAATTGGATGACATTACATCAGTCACTCGGAAACCCAGAAAGAGCAAAAACGCACAATACCGTGACTGAAATAATACATAAATAACTTGCACATAGGAAAGAGGAGCTTATGACAATGTTTTGGTCTTACTTGGACTATTTATAAAGTCACAGTTAGTGTGACTTTGTAAATGGTCCAAGTTGGCCTGAAACATCATCGTAAGCAGTCTCCTATGTGCAGGTTATTTGTATAGTGGAAACTCTCTTAGGTATGCAGAGCATTTCAGGCAAGTTTGAACCTAACTTACTTCTAGAAGGACTATAGTGTTTTAAATATATGTATAAAAGGCACAAATGATATTTACCAGAAAAGTAGATTAAATGTATATGAACCAAATGTCCTAGGTAGTAGGTTGGTAGACAGCAACCACCCAGGGAGGTACTACCATCCTGCCAAGTGAATGTAAACCAGAATCCTGTTAATGTTTTACATGATGGTAGGATTGCTGGTGTCTTTTTTCTGTCTCATAAACATGCAAGATTTCAGGAACGTCTTGTTACTTCTACTTACACTTAGGTCACACTACACATGCATGTACAAACATATATATACACACACCCTTCTGCATTGTCTTCTATTTTCTTACTAGTTCTTGTTCTTGTTTATTTCCTCTTATTTCCATGGGGAAGTGGAACAGAATTCATCTTCCAGTACGCTGAGGTCAGTGGTCAGTACGCTGAGGTCAGTGGTCACCTGCGGTCATACCTGCCTAAGCTCTTGGGAGTTAGCGTGGGCTGTTACCAAGCACCATGGCTTGTTGTAGTGTTTTAGAATCTCAGGTTCAAGTGTTGAAGAAGGAGATTCTACTTCTTCAAGAGGAAAATAGGAGGCTGAAGCTTCACATAGATGAGTTTGGGAGTGAGTGTGAGAAGCATTTAGCTGGTAAGGAGAAAATGGTCACCAGCAGTGATAGTGGCAGCCGCTCTAAGTGGCAAGTGGTTCACAGTTCAGGAAGAAGGAAGATGAGGAGAGTTAATAGAGAAGATGTGAAGGTAGGAAATCGATTCTCTGTTCTCCAAGACGAGTGTACTTCAGTGGTTAGTGAGGTTGAAGGTACCACTGATTCCCCTGCTAATCAAGGTAAGAATATTTTAATAGTAGGCGATTCTCTGGTAAGATATATGGACCGCACATTTTGTAACAGAGACAGAAAGGTCAGACAGAGAGCGTGCCTTCCTGGAGCTGGTGTTGGTGACATAGCAGGTTGGATAACATTATGGCAGGTAATTGGAACAAGCACATTATCTGTCTTAGTGCTGGGGGTAATGACATTGGGAAGGGCAGGAGAGAGGAACTGCTGGATAAGTACAGGTTAACCATAGAAGTAGTTAGGTCTAAGGGAGGGATCCCAGTCATATGTAGCATCTTGCCTAGAAAGGGAGTGGGCAATGAATGGATGTCTAGGGCAATTGGTATAAATTTCTGGCTAGACAGGTACTGCAAGGAACTTGCAATCCCATTCATTGATAACTGGGACATATTCTTTGGCAAACGTGATATGTATGCAAGGTTTACTATACAAATAGTAGGAGTCTAAGAAATAAGATAGATGAGCTAAGATTACTTGCAAGTGTAGGTAATATAGATATTATTGCTATAACAGAGACCTGGTTCAACCTGAAAGATAGAGAACTGCCTTCTGAATGCAACATACAGGGTTATAAACTATTCCACACTGATAGGGTCAACAGGAAGGGTGGTGGAGTTGCGATGTATGTCAGAGAAAATTTAAATTGTTGTCTTAGACATGATATAAAATTAGAAACATCGAACACAGAATCTGTTTGGCTACAGTTTCTCGAGGGACAGGACAAATTAATTTTGGGTGTGATTTATAGGCCCCCAAACCTTGATAGGGAGTGCAGTAAGCTGTTATGGGACAAAATTCATAAGGCATCTAGATATGAAAATGTTGTGATAATGGGAGATTTTAACTTTTAGACAAATTGATTGGAACAATATGACAGGAAATCTTGAGTCTAGTGACTTTCTTGATACGGTTCAGGATTGCTTTTTAGAACAGGTTGTGACAGAACCAACTAGAGGAAACAATCTGCTTGACTTGGTTCTTGCCAGCAAAGATTCACTAATTAATAATCTTGAGGTTAATGATGAGCTTGGGGAAAGTGATCACAAATTGCTTAGTTTCAATATATCATGGAATTATCCAGATAACTGCAATCAAATCTCTGTCCCAGATTTTCGCTTGGCCGACTTCATGGGACTGAAAAATTACCTGGGTGGGCTAAATTGGGATGTCCTGACTATGGGTCAGGTAGGTGATCTTGGTTGCCAATATGACGTTTTTCAGAGCATAGTTCTAGCTGCCCAGACAACTTTTGTTCCAAGTAGGGAAATTAGATCTAACAAAAATGATCCCAAATGGATGAACAATAGATTAAAACATCTCTTTGGTCAGAAGAGAGGCATATTAAAAGAGGGGATTGGCAGTTAAGAAATCAATATATTCAATTAAAGAGAGAAATAAAGAAAGGAATAAGAAAAGCAAAAGGAATTATGAGACTAAGGTCACAAGGGATTCAAAGACTAACCCAGAAGTAAGATTACAGATGTAAGATTAGTATACAGAAGTAAGATTATGGACAAGATTGGCCCACTTAAGAGTAACTCTGGTCAGATCACTGACAGTTATAAGGATATGTGTGAAATTCTCAATACCTACTTCCTCTCAGTTTTCACCCAGGAAAATACTAGTGATATTCCTGAAATATTAGATTACAGTGGACCCTCGACCAGCGATGGCATCGATTAACGATAAATCTGACTAGCGATACATTTTATCGCAAAAATTTTGCCTCGATTAGCGCTAAAAAACTCGACCAACACTATTCCTTCCATCTGAGACGCGTCCATTTCTGGGCAGTGTTTACAAGCCAGCCAGCCACCGCGGTCACTTCCAAGCATACAATCGGAACATTTCATATTATCACAGCCTTTTTAGTGATTGCACCTGCAAAATAAGTCACCATGGGCCCCAAGAAAGCTTCTAGTGCCAACCCTACAGCAAAAAGGGTGAGAATTACTATGGATATGAAGAAAGAGATCATTGCTAAGTATGAAAGTGGAGTGCATGTCTCCGAGCTGGCCAGGCTGTACACAAAATCCCAATCAACCATCGCTACTATTGTGGCCAAGAAAACGGCAATCAAGGAAGCTATTCTTGCCAAAGGTGCAACTATGTTTTCGAAACTGAGATCGCAAGTGATAGAAGATGTTGAGAGACTGTTATTGGTATGGATAAACGAAAAACAGATAGCAGGAGATAGCATCTCTCAAGCGATCATATGGGAAAAGGCTAGGAAGTTGCATGACGATTTAATTAGAAAAATGCCAGCAACTAGTGGTGATGTGAGTGAATTTTAGGCCAGCAAAGGTTGGTTTGAGAGATTTAAGAATCGTAGTGGCATACATAGTGTGATAAGGCATGGTGAGGCTGCCAGTTTGGACCAAAAAGCAGCTGAAAAATATGTGCAGGAATTCAAGGAGTACATAGACAGTGAAGGACTGAAACCTGAACAAGTGTTTAATGGTGACACTGACAATGTTGTCAAACACGTTAGGAATGTCATAAAGGAACGGGAGGTAAAGGCCTCTATGGGCACATATGTTGTGCGACAGAGGTCCAGTGACTCAAGCTGGTCCTAGTGGCATTAAAAGAAGGGAAGTAACCCCGAAAAAGGACTTGCCACCTCAAGTCCTAATGGAAGGGGATTCCCCTTCTAAACACTAAGACCATCAACACACTCCCCTCTTCCCATCCCATCAGTCATCACCAGATCTTCAATAAAGGTAAGTGTCATGTAACTGTGCATGTCTTCTTCAGTTTGTGTGTATTAAAATTAATATTTCATGTGTTAAAATTTTTTTTTCAATACTTTTGGGTGTCTTGCACGGATTAATTTGATTTCCATTATTTCTTATGGGGAAAATTAACTTGACTAACGATTATTTTGACTAACGATGAGCTCTTAGGAACGGATTAATAGCGTTAGTCGAGGGTCCACTGTATATAGAACAGGATAATAAACTATGTACGATTGCAGTAACTAGTGACATGGTCCTCAGACAAATAGAGAAATTAAAACCTAACAAATCCCCAGGCCCTTTTGAACTGTTTGCAAGGGTGTTAAAGGAATGTAAAGAGGAACTTAGCATACCTTTGGCTAATCTTTTCAACATATCACTACAAACTAGCATAGTGCCTGATAAGTGGAAAATGGCAAATAAAGTACCTATTTACAAGGCAGGTGACAGGTCCTTGGCTTCGAACTATAGACCAATAAGCCTTACCTCCATAGCGGGAAAATTTATGGAATCAGTAATTGCCGAAGCAATTCGTAGCCATCTTGACAGGCACAGATTGATTAATGAATCTCAACACGGTTTTTACAAGGGGCGTTCCTGTCTTACGAATTTACTAACTTTTTTCACTAAGGTGTTTGAGGAGGTAAATCATGGTAATGAATATGATATTGTGTATATGGACTTCAGTAAGGCTTTCGATAAAGTTCCACACCAGAGGCTATTGAGGAGACTTAAGGCACACAGAATAGGAGGAGAAATTTTTTCCTGGGTAGAGGCATGGCTGACAAATAGACAGCAGATAGTTTGCATAAATGGGGAGAAATCAGAATGGGGGCACATCACAGGCAGTGTTCTTCATGGGTCAGTGTTGGGCCCATTGTTGTTCACTATTTACATAAACGACATAGATGAGGGAATGAATAGTGACATAAGCAAATTTGCTGACGACACCAAAATAGGCCATCCAATTCATTCTAATGAGGACACTAGAGCACTCCAGGATGATTTGAATAGACTGATGCAATGGTCGGAGAAGTGGCAGATGCAGTTTAATATTGACAAATGCAAAGTTCTAAATGTTGGACAGTTAAACAACCATGCCACATATAAACTAAATAATGTAGATCTTAATACTACTGATTGCGAAAATGATTTAGGAGTTCTGGTTAACAGTAATCTAAAACCAAGACAACAGTGCATTAGTGTTCGCAATAAAGCTAACAGAATTCTTGACTTCATATCTAGAAGTATAAATAATAGAAGTCCTCAGGTTTTTCTTCAACTCTATATATCCTTGGTTAGGCCTCATTTAGACTATGCTGCTCAGTTCTGGTCACCATATTACAGAATGGACATAAATGCTCTGGAAAACGTACAGAGGAGGATGACAAAGATGATCCCATGTATCAGAAATCTTCCCTATGAGGATAGACTGAGGGCCCTGAATCTGCACTCTCTCGAAAGGAGTAGAATTAGGGGGATATGATCGAGGTGTATAAATGAAAAACAGGAATAAATAAAGGGGATGTAAATAACGTGCTGAAAATTTCCAGCCAAGACAGGACTCGCAGCAATGGTTTCAAGTTGGAAAAATTCAGATTCAGGAAGGATATAGGAAAGCACTGGTTTCGTAATAGAGTTGAGGATGAGTGGAACAAACTCCCAAGTACAGTTATTCAAGCTAAAATGTGTAGTTTTAAAAATAGGTTAGATAAATACATGAGTGAGTGTGGGTGGGTGTGAGTTGAACCTGACTAGCTTGTGCTGCTGGGTCTGGTGCAGTGCTCCATCCTTGAGTGGAGGTGACCAGACTGGGTGCATCATTGGGCTAATCTGGGGGGGACATGGACCTGCTCTGCATGGGTCAGTAGGCCTGTTGCAGTGTTTCTTCTTTCTTATGTTCTTATAAGCCATGCGTGTTATAAGAGGTGACTAAAATGCCGCGAGCAAGGGGCTAGTAATCACTTATCCTGTATACATTACTAAAGTTAAAAAGAGAAACTTTTTGAGACACGCTGCTTGGGTGGGATACCCCCGGTTTGTTAAAAGAAAGAGAAGCAAATTTGAATGAAGGAAATAAAATCATGGCAAAATACATAAAAATAAAACACTTAGATTATGCTAATTTAAAATTACGTATTCAGCTAATTCAAAATAAGAAATTGTAATAAAAATTACATTAGTAGTGAAAGAAGGAACCTTAATTATTACAACTGAGATGAAACAATATTTTACATACTGTATATGTTTATAAGACATTAATAATATTCTTAATAAAATAAACTGAGTGAGAATAACCCAAATGTGTTGAAGCAGATAAAATTATGAATAAGAATTCAGCTTCTCCTCAGTTAGCAACGTACTTATTTACCAACGACTCAGACTTACAACAAGCTCTCTGACCAGTTTACCTGGAGTTTACCTGGAGAGAGTTCCGGGGGTCAACGCCCCGGCGGCCCGGTCTGTGACCAGGCCTCCTGGTGGATCAGAGCCTGATCAACCAGGCTGTTGCTGCTGGCTGCACGCAAACCAACGTACGAGCCACAGCCCGGCTGATCAGGAACTGACTTTAGGTGCTTGTCCAGTGCCAGCTTGAAGACTGCCAGGGGTCTGTTGGTAATTCCCCTTATGTGTGCTGGGAGGCAGTTGAAACAGTCTCGGCCCCTGACACTTATTGTATGGTCTCTTACATGCTAGTGACACCCCTGCTTTCATTGGGGGATGGTGCATCGTCTGCCAAGTCTTTTGCTTTCGTAGTGAGTGATTTTCGTGTGCAAGTTCGGTACTAGTCCCTCTAGGATTTTCCAGGTGTATATAATCATGTATCTCTCCCTCCTGCGTTTCCAGGGAATACAGGTTTAGGAACCTCAAGCGCTCCCAGTAATTGAGGTGTTTTATCTCCGTTATGCGCACCGTGAAAGTTCTCTGTACATTTTCTAGGTCGGCAATTTCACCTGCCTTGAAAGGTGCTGTTAGTGTGCAGCAATATTCCAGCCTAGATAGAACAAGTGACTTGAAGAGTGTCATCATGGGCTTGGCCTCCTTAGTTTTGAAGGTTCTCATTATCCATCCTGTCATTTTTCTAGCAGATGCGATTGATACAATGTTATGGTCCTTGAAGGTGAGATCCTCCGACATGATCACTCCCAGGTCTTTGACGTCGGTGTTTCGCTCTATTTTGTGGCCAGAATTTTTTTGTACTCTGATGAAGATTTAATTTTCCTCATGTTTACCATATCTGAGTAATTGAAACTTCTCATCGTTGAACTTCATAATGTTTTCTGCAGCCCACTGAAAGATTTGGTTGATGTCCGCCTGGAGCCTTGCAGTGTCTGCAATGGAAGACACTGTCAGAAAGATTCGGTGTCATCTGCAAAGGAAGACACGGTGCTGTGGCTGACATCCTTGTCTATGTCGGAAATGAGGATGAGGAACAAGATGGGGAGCGAGACTGTGCCTTGTGGAACAGAGCTTTTCACCGTAGCTCCCTCGGACTTTACTCTGTTGACGACACTCTCTGTGTCTGTTAGTGAGGAAATTATAGATCCATCCCCCGATTTTTCCTTTATTCCTTTAGCACCTTTTTTGTGCGCTATTACGCCATGGTCACACTTGTCGAAGGCTTTTGCAAAGTCTGTTTTAAAATTCCCTCTGCATTCTTTTTGTCTTCTAGTGCATTTAGGACCTTGTCGTAGTGATCCAATATTGAGACAGACAGGAGCGACCTGTTTCTAAACCCTGTTGCCCTGGTTGTGTAACTGATGGGTTTCTAGATGGGTGGTGATCTTGCTTCTTGGGACCCTTTCAAAGATTTTTATGAATGGGAAGTTAGTGCTATTGGTCTGTAGTTTCTTTGCTGTTGCTTTACTGCCCCCTTTTGGGGAGGGGGGCTATGTCTGTTGTTTTTTAGTAACTGTGGGAACGACCCCCGTGTCCATCTCCCTCTCCATAGGATGGAAAAGGCTCGTGATAGGGGCTTTCTTGGCAGTTCTTGTGAACACAGAGTTCCAGAGTCTGGCCCGGGGGCAGAGGGGCTTGGGCATGCCCATTTATCGCCTTTTTCGAAGTCATTTGGCATCAGGTTTAACATCGGATAGGCTTTGTTAATAAAATTTTGTGGCTCTCTCATAAAAAATTCATTTGATCTTCGACTCTCAGTCTGGTTAGCGGCTTGCTAAAAACTGAGTCATATTGGGACTTGATAGCTCACTCTTTTCCTTTGCTGTCATCTGTGTAGGACCCATCTTGTTTAAGTAGGGGCCCAATACTTGACGTTGTTCTCGATTTTGATTTGGGCATAGGAGAAGAAATATTTTTGGGTTTCTTTCGATTTCATTTATGGCTTTATTTAGTTCTTCCCGCGACCCCTGACTCCTAAAGGATCTTTTAGCTTATGCATCCCTAAATACTAATGTATATTACAGCTTATTTCTTCTGTTCTGTTTATTACAATATACAGCACACTAACTGTAACAAACATTTAAAAATATGCATTTTATCTTTTACCTATTGTCAGATTGCGCATATTTTCAAATTTTAAAAACTGTAAATTCAATTTAATTTTCTGCTTCTCGGTAAGGAAAAAATTTCGCACTTGCAAAGCTGGGCCCGGGTGAGATTTTTCCCTGTGTAATGTCTGTAGGCAGTCTACCTGTTCAACAGTTGTCTTTGGGGAAGGACCTGGTTTCCCCACCCTGCCACCCGTACCATGCTCTATATGTAATGTTTTTTCCAATACAGTACCGAAACATTGTCTTGAATTTGGTTTTTGGTTTTCATAGCATACATGCATGCTAAGGAACCATGGGACCAGGAGGCATACAAGACAAAGTTTAAAATTCAAGTCTTGGAGTTTTTTGAAGAAAATAGGATATTAATAAGCTTAAGTGTGGTGCGTGTGTGTGGCACGATGAGAGTTTTTGACCTTAATGAAATGTCGGTTCGTATTGATTTAAAAAAAGTTTAACAAATTACGGGCTTGTGCAATGAATAACCCATGTTGTCACTGATTTACTGACTTTTAGATTTACCTTAATGCTTGGGCTGACATGACTTGACTGGGTTTTACGAATGACTTGACTGGATTAACTGAATGACTTGACTGGGTTTTCTGAATGACTTATTGATTTGACAGATTTTCTAAGTGGCGATTCCTGACTGGACTATCATCCACCTCAACACATCCATATTGGGTCCTGCTTGGCAGGAAAGGGACATACACAGAAAAGGGCACCAAGAAATGTGAATACTAAAGCCCAGTATGACTCGCTGTTCCGAGCTGCTGCCCAGATAATAGTCAACAATCCAATGAATTCTTTACAAATGAATCCCCAAATTTTTTCATCTCAAAATCTCTATACAGTGGACCTCACCTAACGATATTAATTGTACCCGAGAACGAATATCGTTAGGGGAGTTTTTTAGCGTTAGCCGAGGGAAAATGTTTGCGTTAAAATGTTTCGTTAGGCGAATTTAACGTATGCGAAATGCGTTGTTACGTGAGGGCCACTTTATTTTCCTAACTCCAAAAAGGGCTTTAAAAAGCAATAAATGACATTCCAGCACTCTGCTCCAGGCCCCGACTCGTGGGAAATCCCATGTTCTCAAGAATTTGCAAGAAGCCCTATCGGTGCCTTCAGCATTTTATGGAGGGGAGCATGCACAGGGCATCCCACACACACTAAAAACTCTGACATAGCCCCACTCCCCAAATGGGCATTAAACAATTGGAAAGGGAAAAACAGATGATAGCACTAACATCCCAAAATCATAAAAACTTGAAAAGGGTTTTAAGAAGCAAAATAGCCCCAAATTTCCCAGATACCACGATTCGAACCAAGGGGCAACATGGGTTTTAGAGCAGGTCGCTTTCCCGCCTGTCCAGCACTGGACCACTATGACAAGGTCCCGGAAAGCTTTTAGAGGGCTTGCAAAAGCTTTCGACAAAGTGTGACCATGGTAAAGCACACAAAATGAGTGATAAGGAATACCCGGAAAAGTTGGTATATGGGTCTGTAACTTCCTACAAATGGAACACAAAGAGATAGTAAACAGAGTAAAGTCCCAGGTCCCGTGAAAAAGCTCTGTTCCCTTTAAGGCACAGACCCGCTTTCCCTCTATTCCTCACCCATTTCTGACATAGACAAAAGATGTAAGCCATGCTTTCCCTGTCTTTCCCCTTTTCAGATGACAAATCGGAACCATGGCAAATGACCTCCATCGAAGACACCGGGAAGATTCCAAATGGACACAACCAAAACTTCAAATGTGTCACCAAAACTATATGAAACTCAAATTGGGGAAAAAATTTTTAAACCCCTCAAAATATGGGAAACTTGAGGGAAAATTAAAAAAGTTTAAGGGGATATGACAAATTTTAACCAAAAAATAGAGGGAAAATATTGTGAAAGACCTAGGAGTGATAATTCAGAAATCTTGCCTTCAAAGACCACAAAGTGTATTACCTCATTTACTAGGAAAAATTTATGGGATGGGTAATGAAACCTTGATGATGATTCTTTAAATCACTTGTCTCTCTAGGGTGAAAAACTGCTGTACACAAAAGGGCCCCTTTAAGGATGGGGGACTTGCCAAAAACTTTAAGAGTGGAAAAAAACTTTCACGCACCCTAAAATACAATAAGGCACCTAAAAACTGGGGAAAAGTTTAAAAATCCTTGATCTTATTCCCTGGAAAAGCAAGTGAGAGAGATACATGATAATAAAGACTTGGAAGGGCCTGGGGGGATTGGTACCAAAATGACAGGAAAATCACTCCTTTTTTAAAAAAAAATTTTTTTGGGGAAAAAAAGGGGGGGTTAAAAAACCGGGGAAATAACATTCCCCCCCATGAAAAGCAGTGGTCCACAAGTTTCAATTTAGGGGGCAACTTTTAAGTGTTTTGGGGCCCCAAACTGTTTAATGCCTCCTACATACATAGGGGGGGGTACCAATTTAAAATCTGGTGTCTTTTTGAATTCACTGGGCAGGCACTTAAAGTCAGTACCCGACCAAACCCGGCTGTGGCTCCGGGAAAACAGCTTGCTTATGGGCCCGCAGTAACCCGCCCGGGGTTATCAGAAACCCCGATCCCCAATGCCCCGATGGGACTCACATGTGTTTTCCCCCTCCCTCCTTCACAAACGTCAACAAACAAAACCAAAAACCACAATTTAA